>CAJHQP010005285.1:0-47207 GCA_905132765.1 Moricandia arvensis | reverse complement strand
TACCATTGCCCATTAGCGTTGATGAAGCATAGCTCTTGTTGTTCTGTAAGACCACCGACTTCATGTTGTTCAGCTGTGTTTGCATTGTTTGATACACCAACAGAGTTCACCTTCTCTTGCTTGGCTTTATCCGATAGTAGTTGGTCAATCTTCTCTTGCAGCGCTTTGAGCTCTCTTCTTGTGCTTGTGTCATCACCTCCGCTTCCTCTGTGTTGTCTATCATATTCATCGTTGTAGATTGAATCACTCCTAGCCATGTTCTCTACAAGTTCGAAACCATCTTGTTCAGTTCTTCCTAAGAAGAAACCATTGCTAGCTGTGTCAAGTTGGCTCCTATATTTTGGCAAGACTCCTCTGTAGAATGTGCTGAGTAGACTCTCATTGGTGAACCCATGGTGAGGGCATTGGGACTGGTAGCTGTTGAATCTCTCCCAAGCTTCTCCAAAAGTCTCTAGACCTTTTTGTTGAAATCCTGAGATTTCATTTCTAAGCTTGGCTGTTCTTGATGTAGAGAAGAACTTGTTGAGGAAAGCTTTCTTGCACTCATCCCAAGTTGTGATAGAGTCACTAGGAGTGTTCTTTTCCCATAGATGAGCTTTGTCTCCCAAAGAGAATGGAAACAAGCAGAGCTTCAAGGCATCTTCTGAAACTCCATTGGTTTTGGACAGACCACAATACTTGTCAAATCTATCCAGGTGGTCAAGGGGATCTTCCAAAGGTAGGCCATGGTACTTGTTGTTTTCAATCATGTTGATGAGGCTGGACTTGATCTCGAAGTTGTTGTTTTGCACTGCTGGTGCTCTGATACCGGTCCTACTTCCATGAATATGTGGTTGATCATACGTACCAATGGTTCTGGCTGGACGCTGCTGATGTTGTTGTACAAGGT
The DNA here is from genome assembly GCA_905132765.1 of Moricandia arvensis. Lineage (NCBI taxonomy): Eukaryota > Viridiplantae > Streptophyta > Magnoliopsida > Brassicales > Brassicaceae > Moricandia > Moricandia arvensis. The sequence continues at coordinate 46,318 of CAJHQP010005285.1, read as the reverse complement.
TGTCAGCTCCCTGAGCTTCTGCACCATGAGGGAGTTGCTGATCTCTTTCCATAGTTTCAAGCTGTAATCTGTTGAGTAATTGGGCTTGTCTTTCTTCTCTTCTCTTCCTTACTAACTCTCTTTCCAATGCTTTGATGTTGTCAACTCTTGGGACAAGGTCTGTTGGTCCTCTGCTCCTCAAGTTCATGTACCTGTCATTGAAAGAGTTGAAGGTAGAGTTTAGTAATCTTGTAAAAGTAAAATGATTTAGTCTTAAGCAATGACCAAATCTCAATGTCACAATCAATTTAGAACTGGCAACGGCGCCAAATTTGATAAGGGTTTTTAATCCTTAGAGCAAATCAATGTAGTATAGAAAGGATGTCAATCCAATCCTAAGTGAGTGTGAGACAGAGAGAATACAGGTTGTGCTTAATCTAAATGCAATTCAATAAGATTTGTAGTAGCAAGAAACAATGTGAAATAATCGAGTTTTAACACAAATATAACAAAGAAGAACCAATGGGTATTTAGGCAATCGATTTCAGGGTGGTAGTTCTAAATCAAGGTGTCTAACTTCAAATAAACATAACTTTCTATAGGCCTAAATCTCATTCAATATAGGTTAATCCACTTTCGATGGTAGAAACCCTTATGCAATTATGAACTAAACATCAACTTCCGTTCGTTTTGTTCACTCAAACATACATTAAGATTTAGTCTACTAGCCATCTAGCAATCTAAACATCAACTTCCGTTCGTTTTGTTCACTAGAGCAATACTAAGTTATTTCAAGCATTATGCAAACACTTTCGATGTCCTACAAACACTTAGCATCTAGATTAAAATGGCCAAAATCAATCTAGCATTAAGAACACTTAGTAAGCATAGAAATTTAAGCATTTTACCATTAGAACATCTTAACTCTTTTCTAACCACCCATTAATCTACCTAACCCATTGATCCTAAGGATGACTACTCACTAATCATCTTGTTTACACTTAATCCCATGATGGATAGAAGCATAATCAAGATGATATGATATATGAAAACAAGAATCAGAATGTAGATGAAGAGAATAGCTAAGAAAACAAGACTTTATAACATAAACTTCAAGAACACTTAAGAATAATAAGAACAATTATAAGAACTCAAAATAGAATGCAAAACAAGACTTAGAATGAAAGTGATAGACTCTATTAGACAGAAGAAGACTCAGAAGGAGATGGTGTGTTTTGCCATGGGGTTTGGGGCTCTATTTATAGGTGAAGAACAACCTATCCCCCATGTTACAAAGTTAAGATCTAGATCTAAAATAAAACACACTCATTGATGTTTCTTCCACTTTATCCCATTTGCACACACCTTTTGACCCTTCACAAGGCAAATGTAAACTTGGCTCTTCAGAAAAGGTAGAGAAAGTTAGGCCACTTGATCCACCAAACTCGTCCAGCACATGAAAAGTGACACAGGCTGTCTGGATCGATCGATCTGTTTTTGCCCGAAACCAGATCGATCGATCCGTGTGTATTTCTTCGAGCACACGTTATATTCAAAGGCCCGATCGATCGATCCATTTTTTTGGTATAAATGGATCGATCGATCCATGTCCAAATCGATCGATCTGGACTTCAGATCGATCGATCACTTTTCCCATTCGCTCTCGGCTTTCTTGGATCGATCGATCCAGTTTTCCATCAAAAACGGATCGATCGATCCATGTCTCTTTTTGCTCCTTTTGTGTTCTAATCATCTCCAAAACTCCAAATAGCTCATCCAACACCTACAAGATGCAAATGAACATGTAATAGACTCTAAATGCAAATAAATGTAAGATTAATGCATGAATATATATGAAAATACAAAGCTAAAACTATGCAAAATCACAACACATCATATATGTTTGTAAATCGTTGTACGTAGAATCTTTGTATATATGGATAATGATCTTTAGTGTAAATGGCAGTCTTTCAGTTTTTTTTTACATGTTGATATCATGTATAATTAACTGATGAATATGTGCATCTTGCAAATATACTTTGTGATACTTTTCGATGGATGGTTCATGCAAAAGTACAAATTGAAGAATTTTGAAACTGGAAAAATAGAACTTTCAAATGTATAATTAACTAATGTACATGTGAATGGCAAAATAATTTTGTACTATCATGTACATATATTTCTCGTCACTTATCAAAGACAACTACTATTTTTTTGAGTCACCTTGGATGTACATGTGTACGGGATATATGGTGTACATAACCCAGTTGTACATAAAACAATAATATTTTTGCATAGAAGCATGCTTTCATTGGAAACAAGGTTTTACTGATTTTTTTATCTAAGTCAAATTTTCTAAACTTAGCTTTCGTAGCATAACCTCGTGCACATGTTAATCTCTTTCCACAAACTTCGACCCATCAATCTATTTCAAAATGAAAGCATGTTTCCATGTAAAAACATTGTTATTTTGTGTACAATCTGGTGGTGTACACAATACCTCGTGTACATGTGTACACTATAGAGGTTCCTTATATATAAATAAATTGCACCATAATTTCATACAATATCACAATTAAAACAAAATTATAATGACTTGAAAATATCAAATGTAATTAGTTTTATTCTAATACGTCTTCTTTCCAATAGCCAATTATGTTACATCGTTGCAACTCTCTATGTTTCTTGTACAAGTGATATTGTGAAATATGTGTATATGTGGATATCGTTGAAGATTATATGCATCTTAATTTATCTATAAAATGGATAAGATGTGAATCTCTATTTTTAAAGGTTGTGGTTTATTTTTTTAAATATGATTTTGATGGAAGAATAATAGAATATTGCTATGTTTACTTTGTAACCAAATTTTGATTATTTTTTTAATTTTAACGAGAATTTGATATTTTTGTGGATGGCCAAATATATGATTTTATGTTTAAGCTAGCAATTGAGATTATGCATTTCTAACTGGGGTATGCGATTTTAAAAATACATTTTTTTTGTTTTTGCCTTTGTACATATGAATTGTTGTACATGTGGATGTGGTCAGTTTTGTGTACATATCAATTTTGTGTACATAGATGTTAATATTGCATCTTTAAATTTATATTTTCTTATTGTAGGGGTTGAATTGAAAAATCAAAATTTTTAGGATAATTAAAAAGAATTTATCTTAAAATTTGATAGTTTGGTCATGTTGAGAATAACCTAACAATTAAAAGACCAAATGTGAAAATGTGAAATTTGGCCATTGTTGCTTAAGCTTCATCGTGCGACTGAAGCCACGGCTACCGTGGTGAATTCTGAGCTTGATGACCACCACGAGATACTATCACAACGCGAGGAGGATGATTTGCAGAGCACGACGTGGAGGCAGAAGCTTGGTCATGTTGATTCGTGGCGAATGAAAAGATGAACCGCGATTGAGCTTTGCTGAGGTTCATTGGGGGTCACAGATGAAAACCACGAAGCATGGTGAAGAGAAGTTGTGACATAGATGACATGTTACACCATGAAGTTCTTACAAAAATTGTGTTTTTTCTGTTTGTGAAATTAATGTCTGTAAAAAAACAAGATCTAGAAAAAATGAAGAAGATAGAAAATCAGTGGGTCCTACAAACTATGTTCTAGTTATACTCTAGTTAGTAATGAATGAAATAGGTTAAAAGTGTCCTAAGAGTTGAAAGTGACTTTTAGTGTAATAAAAATTGAAAAAGTGTCTTTCAATGAAAATCACTCCTTGTGTTGTGTGTGAGTCAAGCAGTCGACATATAACTAGCGTATTAGTATAAAATTGGTCACTACTTAGAGATTAGTTTTTAAGTTTTTACGAAATTATATACTCATTTTGTTCTATTAAAATAGACGTTTTTAAAAAATTGTTTCATAAAATAGATTATTTTGTTTTCTATGAAAATAATGTAATTAAGAAAATAATTGATTTTATTAAATTATTATTGATTAAAAATTATTGAAAATCAATACATTTATTATAGTGATTTAATGTGTTTTTTTAATATGTGTAAAACACACAGAAAAACTATCTTTTATGAAATAAAGGGAGTATATAGAAACTTTAAGTTTGTATCTATTCTATTAAAATAGAATCATGACCAATTGATAAATGTCTGGTCCAATTATTAATTATTCATGTATTATTTTTATATATTAATACCACTAAATCTTCTATATTATTGATAAATAATTAAACACAAATATATTTATAAAAAACATAAATATAAAATTTAAATCTCTCATTATTTATATATTATTTCTATATATTAATAACACTAAATTTTTTATATTATTGATAAATAATTAAAAGTAAATATATTCTATTAAAACAGAATCATGACCAATTGATAGATGTTTGGTCTAATTATTTATTATTCATGTATTATTTCTCTATATTAATACCACTAAATCTTCTATATTATTGATAAATAATTAAACACAAATATGATTATAAAAAAATATCAATATAAAATTTAAATCTCTCATTATTTATATATTACTTCTATATATTAATAACATTAATTTTTTTATATTATTGATAAATAATTAAAAGTAAATATAATTATAAAAAATATAAATATAAAAATTAAAAATTTCAGAAGAAAATTAAAACTGAAAGATATTCATCCGTTTAACGGACGGGTCAAAATCTATTACAGTTTAACACAAAACACGGAAGTTCAGTTGGTTATTGTTAATTGAGCCTCATAATTCATGTGTTCAAGGCTTGACAATATATTTTTCGTTCACTTTTCTTGTTTTTCCTTTAGTGAATGGCAGAATGATATTGTCTTTTTCTTCAAAAAGCTGTAACTTTTTTTTTGTTTTTAAACTGACAAATTCCATTTTTCCGTCTTTTCATCATATTTCTTAATAACATTCTATACAATATCGTTTTAAAAATTATGCTAAAAATTTAATTATTAAAGGGTTTAAAATATCTTTTTAGCCCAAGAACCCCTATAGACCATGAGCGGACCCTGAGTTTGGGTCTTTGTTGTTTTTAGTTTACTGGACCTTTTTAGGGCTTTGTTTGTAAATTCCTTGCCTTTGTTTAATATAACAATACAAGATGAAAAAAAGACATGTATTATTGTATAACACAACTATATAATAAGAGAACAGAAAAGGAGCAGAGAAATATAATATCTTATTCGAATTCACGTGTGATAAGACATCTCAGATGAGGGATGAGTGGTCCCAACTTTAAAGGTAATTTAGTAAACTATCACAACTGAGTAAAGGATGTTGCAGGCGCGGGGTATATTTGTCTCTGTGAACCATACTGCATAATACGACTCAAATTGTTTTTAGCTTTCCTCTGTAACATCAAAAGGTAAATAAATAAATTTTGTCTTACTTTCCTTTTTACTGTTAATTTTAGCTTCTTATCTCCTTTTCATAAACTTTCCTTGGAGAAAACACCCATCACTATATAATTGACAAACAATATACATAATGGGTAAATTAATATACTATAAATTCTCAAAAGAATATTGATGTTTTTTTTGTTTCTTTATGTCTCAAATTTTGAATTTTGTTTCTTATAGCTAACAATGCCACAATGCATGTTTCATTTCCTGCGTCTCTGACATTTTCTTTCAGCCTTATCTCATTTGTGGAAAACAAATTTTGTTTTTATTACTGAACGTAAATTGTTTCGTTTGTTAACAATAAAGGAAACTGTAAAAAAAAGTACTAAGATAAGTCTTAATAGTTTCGAGAAATAAATGCTAATACAGTTGAATTGTCACATCGTATAAAAGGGTAAAGAAATAAATGTAAGCAAATTTATACTACTATTACTACTACATGTTGGATTATTGATACATTAGATTATACTCCCTATGTTTTAATTTATTTAGTGTTTAAAGAATTTGTTTTGCTACAAAATAAATTATATTTTCACTATTCTAAATAGATTTGATTTTATTTAAAATTTATTATCAGTTACAAATATTATATTTTTACTGGTTAAACTAATTTTATTTAATGTTATTTTTTGTAATCAAAATAAATTATATAAATAATATTTTGTGCAAAAACTTTAAACATTTGCTGAATTGAGAGAGAGAAAGTGATACTCAGTTACCGATAATAATTATAAATGGTAAACTTAAAACCAGCTTATAGTTTAACACTATCTTTTCTTTCAAAATGAAGTTAAATCACAATGAGTTTGTGTTTTGCTCTAATAATTTTTCTCTTTTCTTTAAAAAGAATATTTAAGTATATTATATGATTAACACTTATTATCAATTATAAGGTTTATTTTTGTGAAAAAAAATTCAAAAAGTATATTTGAGAGATTTGCTCTTGTTTGTAATATATATATATATATATATATATATATATATTTTGGAATTATAGTTGAGATAATGACCAAAATAAATCTAAAAAAATTGTTCTCAAAATAGCCCTCAAAGAGAAAAATAATCAAAATATAATTTTATTAAAAGATCTATATATATACATTTATATTTTTTGGGTTAACTAATCTAGATTTAACGTTTATAGTCATGAAGTGACAGTTGACAAAAAAAAAGGTTATGAAATGAGATTTTAGAGGTAAGGTTTAGAATTATAAAAATATTAAAATATTCAAAATAAAAAAAATTTATTTTAGATATTTTTTTAAAGAAAATTATTTTTGTGATAAAAGCTTCAAAAAAATATATTTAACAGATTTGCCATTATAGTTTACAAAGCCAGACACGTAACTACCACCGGAAACTACTATTCAACCACCACCGCTTTAGGTTTAAACGCTCTATCTGAGAAACAAAGAAGATTAGCATGGCCCCTGCGCAAGGATGACACGCACAAATCGAGAAATGATCCAAATTTTCAGTTACAAAAAAAAAAACAAAGAAGATAAAGGTCCTCACGCAGCACCAGCGAAAAAAGCAAATTAGAGAGGCAACCGGAGGAAATATAGGAGAATTTTCAAAAATACCGCTTTCCTTATACCACTTTTCATTTTTTACCTTCATTAAAGAGATATTTTCAAAAATATCACTTTTTAGGGGCAAATTTTTTTAAAATTTATTAGAATCCTAAATTTTAAATTCCTAAACGCTAACCCCACCTTACACCACCCCTTAACTTTAAACCCTAAGTCTTAAATTAATTAACCTAAAGGTTATAAGTGTGTTTTTCTCTCTTAAAAAATAAGAGTAAAAGTGATTAATGTATTTTTGAAAAGTGATACAAGGAAAATGATATTTTTGGCAATTTCCCGGAAATATACTTTGTCTGCAAGTAAAAAGAAAAAAAGAGGTTAAGATCATTTTTTATAATAGTAATTTACGTCCAGTTAAAAAGTACTTTATGTCTCCGTAGTATATGTATTGGATTTTTCAGATTACCTTAAAGATTTTTTGACATATTATAAAAATACTTTTTTTATTAGTATGGAGGTATCTCAGGTTTATAAATGATCTCTCTGAATATTCAAATGTGTAGATACACTTTTCTTTGTTTGACATCTTAAAGATCATTCTTTTAGAGTAGCATTTACGCATTCACATATTTAACACTAAAAATAAGTCATAAAAGGCACTCCATGCTTTACGAGTTCATCAAAATGATAATATAGTTTTTAAAAAAAAATGTGGCTACAATAACAAAAGTTCCGTTAGGTTAGAGAGATATGCATTTAAAAGTTAGAGAAAGAGAGGCACATTTGCACATGCTCCTCTTAGAAATTCCATTGTACTACAAAAAGCTACTCTTTTTTGTGTTGCACGTTCCATTGTTCTTGCTTTTTATTTTAATTCGGTGCATAACCTTCCTACCACCAACTTAGTATTACAGATAATCCAATCAAAAATCATTTGTTTCGGTGTAACGCATTTATAATTAATAATAATTTCAAAGTACGCTGAGTACATGCAAAAATTGCAATAAACACATACATATATATATATATAGGCCCGACTCAGTGTTTTCATAGACCTTATGCTTTATATTAAAAATTTGTAATTTTTTTTAAAAAAACAATGATAAAACCAATATACATAATCTGGTTAAAAACCAGTAATGTGTGATGTTAGGGAAAAAAACAGTGATGTGTTCAAACTTCTGGACTGAAAAATATCAAATAGCTTATTAATTAAATTTTGTTTTAAGAATTCAGGTAAATTGGTTTCTCTTACACTCCACGAGACACCATTTTATGCATATTTTTAGCTCATTTTGTATATATATATATATATATATATATATATATATATTGACAAAAGAATCGTTTTAGAAGATTTTCGAAGGGATCTCCATGATTTGATTCACATGGTTAGACTTGATAACGTATATATGTTTCAAATTCACGAGTTTGTGACATAAACAATGCAATGCACTATATGGCACACATGACACATGTGTTTGGCCATTGGTATAGAGAAAGCCCTAATATGCTCTCTCTATACCTCTCTTTCTGTGACAAACATAGCAGCAGAATCTGAAAACCTCTATCTCTATGTTGACACAATGATGAAAACGAGAGGAGAGAGAGAGAAGAAGTAGTTGCTTTCAATATGCAATTGAGTGCACTTTAAATGCAAATTGAAAGAAAAAGAAACGCCATGATTTTCAGTGCCATAAAGTAGAAACGGAGTAACGGGCAGGCATTTGTCACTCTCTTATTTACTTAACCCACTTCTCAGACAGACATTCATGTCATTTCTTATTTATTTTGAATATTTTCAAGTCCTCATAAATAAAGTATTATTTTCCTAACTTTTGCATCGAAATTGGTCCCAAAAGATGTACAAAAACCAAACCCACCTCCGATTTTAGATTTTTGTAGTGCTTCTTCAGTCTCATACGCAAAAGGTCGTCTTATTTGGTATTTTATGTTTTTCTTGCTATATTTATAGTCATATAGACTTGCCTCAATCTAACTATTTCTCTTTTCATGTAACGACATTCATTTATTACGTACGTTCATATATCATAGACCTGTCAAATCTAATAAATCACCACTATAATGTATTAATTGAGAAATCTAAAATGTAAGTATTCATACCCTATCAAATGATTTTGAAACATGTCTCATTATTGTGTGGCCTTCCGCTCGTACATATTTTAACATCAGAGATAACCATTCTAATTTCTATATAAAAGATGCAGTGGATTTACTGATCTAACGATTTTTCTAAACATGTATGGCGACAACATATTTTTTCTAAACGCAAGTGATACTTGATTGGTTTCTGTTGAATTAATCACGCTTAGATAAGTTTTATGTATGATAGCAGCAAACTTATACATATTTTTAAACTGTCTATTTTCTGTAGATTAATTAAACCAAATACCTAAGTTAGAATCTCTCCACTAACTCTACAAAATCAGCTGTGGACTAATTTTAGAGCATCTTCAATGCTCGAAACCCCACTTGGGGTTTTTATTTTTTAATTTTTTTTATAAAAAGGGGATCCAATCGCGGACCACCACATAGTAGTAGGGTCCGCAAACAGGATAAAATACAAAGATAAACAGTTTTTATTTGGTATCATCAAACAACGGTTCCTCTTTTTTTTTGTGGAGTCCACACTAAAAAGCAAGTATAAATACTTGCGTTAAAGATGACCTTAGTATCTTTTCTCCGTGTTGTGTGGAGACTATAAATATGCATATGTATATTTTTATAGACTAATTTATCATTATTGGTATTTGATAGTAAATACAGTGATCAGGAATATAAAAAAAAAAAATTGAAGACAGTAAATGTACAGCTAGAAAGTTTGCTAAAATTTGTAATAAAACAAGTGAAACTGGGTGGGACTGTTTTATCATGATTAAAGATCAACACTTTTTGTCCGAATCTAACCATGTTTGTTTATCTACCTCGTTATAAGTGTAACGGCCACGGACCAAAACGACATCATAATAGTACATTTCCCATCACTCAAATGTAAACTCGTCCCAAGTAATCATAGCTTACCGACTTCGTATTCAATTTAAAGTTAAATTCTTGTTGCCAAATCTAACCAATATTGAATTACTATTAATTAAAAATTGATAATTGCATAAATAGTATATTTATAATAACGATTTAATATTTTTTTAGTATGTATGAAAACATTAAAATTTTATCTAAAGGAGGTAGTAAGTAATAGCTCTAGCTTCGTTAAACACCATGGGCGCTACACATATAGTCTTGGTACTGTTGGACCAGATATTTACAGGAAGTTTTAATATAACTGAAAAAATAACAATTACCGCAATTAGCCAGCTATCACATGCAATATGGTAAACAAAGAGGAAGAACATAAGAAAAGGTAATTAATACACAAAGCAATCAGATTAAATGTTTCATTTATCTTAATCTTTTAATTGTAATAAGCCATTTTCAAACTCTATGATCCCTCTCCATCAGTATTGCCTGACGACATGTAACTCACCACAAGAGATGTCTCATCCGCCGCAGGAACCGCACCCGCTTGAAACTGTTCTTTACAAGTTTGACAAGTAACTTGCATTATCGTGGAGCTTATCTTCTTCATAGATTGTTCCTTTAAAAGCTTAGCTCTCTCAAGCTCAGCTTGTGCTTGTTGCCTTATCTTCTTAGCATTCACAAACTCGTTTTCAGCTATCTCTCGTTGCCTCTTCGCTTCTCTTTTAGCTTCCTCTGCGTAAGCTTTCTCCTTCATGGCTATCTTCATTATCTGTTCACTCGCCATTATTTCTTTTATACGATCAAAGTTGTTGTATTGGTGATATAATGATGATGGTGCAATGGAGAGGTTTAAGTTTGTGGTATCTTGATGAGATGGTTCTTTAACTTTTTGTTGTTGCTTTTCTTGATTAGGGTTTTGATTTGGCGTTAATGGAAGAAGCTGGAGTTCGAGGTTGACATTGTTTGATGAATTTCTTATAGGAATTGGACGCCCTTGTAAAGGTAAAGGAGCCGCAGCCGCAACCGCAACCGCACCACTATAATTCGTTTCAGTAGATGGAGTGCTTGCGGTTGAGGCGGTTCTAGAGGAGCAAGCCGGGACAGTCACCGTAGTTTGTGGCGGTGGCGGCGGTTCACGGTGACCTTTTCGTACGGAGCAGTTATCTTGATGTTCAATAAAACTCTCCACCCTAAAAAGAAAAAGAGGAATCTATCAATTAAATTATTTTAGGGTTATGAAGTGTCAAAGTAATTATTATATTGGTAGTGTTATAATTTAATATTAAGTTTCTCAGTTTAAACCTATGAAATAACTTAGGACTTATATAATTTATACTATATTGACATGAGCTTAGGTCCACACAAAAAAAGCCTAAACTATGTGATTTATTTATAGAGTGGGGATCAATGTCATTAATCTAATTATTAAGTTTGCTTTTATGTCCCAAAGCCAAACACAATAGTCAAGAGAAATCTTAGAAAACTTTGATGCATACACATCAATACACAGAATTAGTAAGAATCATCAGGGGTAGTCAAGTCAAATAGTACTATAAGTATGAATCTTTGTTTTGGTCGCTAGAGAAAATTTCTATTTATACTAACAGAGTGAAATTACTTGTATTCTAAGTAATATTATAACCTGTCATATCCGTCCAAAAGGTTGCATATTTCATGAATAATAATAATAATAATAATAATAATAATAATAATAATTATTATTATTATTATTATTATTATTATTATTATTATTGATAAGATTGGTCCGAAGTTTTTTAAAAAAAGTTAGAATATCTCTGATTAAAATCGAATTATAATGAGAAGAACAAGAATTAAACCTGGAAAAGACGCGACCACAGTCACAAGAGTGGCCTCTAGTGCCACAAGTTTTGAGATGAGCTTTGTAATCTGATTGAACAGCATAACCTTTAGAGCATCTCTCACAAACCCATTGCTTATGGTTACTGTGTTTTCGTCTGAAATGTTTTTTTATCCCGACAAGATCTCCAAGAGCATGACAAGGATCGTGGTGAAGACACGTGGGTTCAGGGCAAACATACACTCGTTTCTTCACCTCTATGTTGTTGTCTCTTTTCAGAAGCTTCCATGGAACCTTGTGACGTCTTCTATGCATCTGGAGATTTTGATCTCTTTGAAACCCTTGGTTACAGATCTCACATATGTATCTGTCTGATTCAAGAAGAGTTCTTGGTGATAAAGACACAACCTCTGCATCTGGATCTGAAGAGCAAAAGGAAAGCCCATCAAAACACATATCTTTAATTTGAGATATTTTTTTACTTTATATTTTGAAAATTTGAGATTTGGAATGGGATTTAAAAGAAAACAGTGGTAACAGTTAATACCTCACCCCACCATAAACTTGAAACTGGTAATAAGAATAGAAAAAAAACTTTAAAATGAAACGATCAAATAACATGTTTATGATTAATCATAATATTTTAATGGTGTTTAAGAGAACCAGGAACCAAGTGATTCCCATAACCTTGGAATTGGGAATAAGGACTAGAAGAAAATTTGAACTTTAAAATCTAAACCTATCAAAAGAATATGTATATGATTAAACATTAACAAATTTTTTAATAGGGTTTGAGAGAAAACCAGGAAAACTCAAGAAGTCTCATGTGTTAAAATTGTTAATAAGATAATAAATAAGGCTTTAGAATTAAATTTTTGGTAGTGGGGATTTATTATTACCTGGTGTACCTGCAGGTCTTCTTTTTCTCTTCTGAGTGGATGTGTCTGTGGTGGTGACCCCATTTTCAGAAGAGAGGAGAGGATCATGATCCTTGTTGGAAGCAGCATTCAACATCACTACTGCTCCTTGATCTGTTCTCATCTATTACTATTTTTTTCTTCTCTCTTTTTGACTTTATTGTTTTTTTGGATTTCTAGAGACTGATTTGATGAAACAACAAGATCCTAGAGACCAAAGAAGAAGAAGAAATTTTGAAGATAGTGGGAGGTTCAGCTTTACAAAGAACAGGAAGGACTAATAAAGAGAGAGAGAGAGAGAAGATATAGGGGGGAGAAAAGTTCTTTTTATTAAGCTTTCTGCATCAAAAGCTTTCAAAACTTTTTCTTAGACTCTTCAAAGTTCTCTATGTTTAATGATGAAAGCTTTTTCTTGGTTCTCTCTCTTTCTCTCTCTAGCTCTCTGTATTCTGTTTGTTATCATTAACCTTTCTCTCACGTACCCTTGAGAGTTTAGAGCAAGTTAGAGGGTCTTTGATGCCTACATTGCCTCTGCTTATAAAGCTCATTGCAACGTTCCATCACTACGTACGATCTATACATACACTCTGGAGAGAGAGGGAGATGTGTTTAGATTTACATTTAGATTTTTCTTTTTGTTATTTTGTATTTACATTTTAGACTTTGTTTCTTAGAGTATGTTGCATATATGAAGTTTTGGTTTGGACCCATATCTTGTCTGATTGATGAATTTGTCTGATTTTCTTGAACCTTCATCAACTATTTTTAAAATAATAATTTTATAAAAATATATTTTTTTGTTATTATCTGCACGAGTTTTTCCTGACATATAATTAAGATAGTATATAATTTTCATCAATGAACTATACCGTTGTGTAGAATTTATATCTCCGATCCAAATTAGAACCTAGGTTAATCAAATTATAATGCAGGTTATATGGATTTAAGAGATCAGAAGTTCTATTTTATTTGCAAATATTCATATGGCGCTCACTCATAGATGACGTAAGACATAATTAAATAACTAGGTTAACATATTTATAGTGTGAGTAACTTTCTGACTGTCATTCTCGAGTCCTATATTATACATCACTAATACATTTTGGGTTCCATTATTGTTAAAGCAATCCAATAAAATATAGACAATTTTAGATAATTTGTCACTGTTAACTGTATATGATTATGAATGCGATGTCATCATTTTTCCAAGGTTGGTCCACACCTACATGACTACGTGTTAAGATTCTTTTCGAATTACACTTGGAAACAAAGGAGAGAAAAAAGGTATATGGTTCTTGTGAATAATCCAAGAATATAATTGCATAATTGCATTCAATACCAAATTATATAAGTTTCAATAATGCAGACAAACTATTATTCTCTATTTGGCTTATATATTGGATGTACTATTGCCCATACAGTTAAACGAAAAAAAAAAGAATTAAAATAAAAATAGTAAATGACTGAAGATAAATCAAATACATGCATAGCAAAATAATTCAAACAATTATTATTTTATATACGATCAAAATAAACTCTACGTGATCCCGATTTAAGCAATATATATATATAAAGTATTCTACCCCGCACGTGACCTTTTCTCCACCCTACGCAGTCGTTTATTTTAGACTTTTGCCTTTCTTCAAAGTTCCGAGTCATTTCCTTAGGCAGGTTTCATTAACAGATCTAAAAATGAGGGGAAAAAAGTATTTAACAACAAAATATAATGAATTATATGTGTCAGAAGCTTTAGTATAACACTCTATTAGAATGAATAAATTTCTTTGTAATCACTAACCTTGTGTTATCTGGAGTGGAGTGGAGTCTTCTCCTTATACTTCTCTTTGTATGTTATCTTTGGAGAAGTAGTCTCTGGTTTGCATGGAAGCATCACTAGGGAGGTCATATTAGTTAAACAAAACCGTACATGAGCTCTGGTCATTGTTACAATGATCTTTTATAACGTCAAAATAAAAATTCTGAGCTGCGATGAAGTACCCAAAAATTTGTTCTAGATTAGCATGGTCTGGTTTGATTTATTGTGGATGATGAAGAAGATACCCTAAACTCATACACTATTCCACCATCATAAATATCCCTTACCAACACTAACATCACTACTATGATGTACCAAATTTTTTTCCCAAATATAATAACTTAAATATAAAAAACATTACATACATCTGTTAAGTTATTTTAACTCTTTTTATATATTATAAATAAGTCGGAATTGATCACAAAGACAATGCGGACTATTAATTATCGATTGTGTAAAAACTTTGCATATATAATTTATTTTTCTTATTGTGGAATGATTATTTTGGTGATTCTTATGATAAAAGAAAAAAAAAAAGATGTCTCAATATGTTTTTGTCAGTTGCCTAAGATTGGTTCCAAATGGACCGAAAGGCAAAACAAAACCAACAAAACGATTATAGATGTGACAGCTTTCTGTAAAGAAAAAAACGAGGTCGTGTTTGTAATCATTTCCTACGATGAGATATTAATCTCCCCAATCTCACTTAACACTTGCTTAACCCCAACCATTGTCTGAATGTCCCAATTACATATGCTAAAAGATATTAAAGTGAAAACTGAAAAGATAATATATAAGAGAAGGAATAAAATAAGAATACTAAACATGAATATGAGATTTGAGTTGGAAAGAAGGATCAAATCACATGCTCCAAATTTACAAAGCAAGAAATGTCATCATCTCCCCCAACTCCCCCATTGATTCTCATTATCTTTTCTTTTATCTTCATTTATATATACATAACAATTTTGTTATTTATATGGAATAATAGTTGCCCATGTCATCATTACTCATTTTATTGGAATATTTTGGTCTCATGTCTTCATCCTCAAGTTTGGCATACATGTTGCGTCCATAAATTCCAAAAAGCTGCCATAAATACAAAATCTGTAAATACATATGCATATGTGTATTTGAGTATATATATTTAATCGGCAATCTATTTATATAAAATAGAGTTTCTCTCTTTCTTAGGCTATCCACGTCCCTTGCCACATCATAAACTCGAGTAAGGAGGGACCGTCACGTGTCTTAATAATTGTTGCTTTCAATTGATTTTTAATGGGCTGACAAAATAATTGTTGCCTTCAAATTACGTTGCTATCAAATTAATTCTAATGGGCTGACGCAGATGATTATTTTGTACGCTCAGGATGACCTGATTTGGGCTGGAAATAAACAAAAGATTGGCCCGTTAAAGGTTGGCTCCTTAGATGCTTCTATCTTCTTCACGAGTAGACGCCGTTCTTCTAGGGTTCATTGTCTCCTCGAAGCTTTGTTTAGGTCCGCCAAGAATGGAGGTTCTGATAGGTTATATGAGACGAGTCTTCCTGAGTAATCTTTGCCTCGATCTTTGTTCGTGTCGTTTACTTTACATTCTTCTCCCAAGAGACGTTACATGTAGCATTGATTCAACGTTATTAACGAGTTCTTAATTCTTTTGAGCCACTACAACCACGATCACTCATTCAATGATCCGTATCTCTATTATGGGTTGTCGATCCCCACATATAAAAAGGTAAGTCTTTATCTCTAGAGAATAATGGCTAACTCCTCAATCCTTCTCACTAGATTGGAGGCCGGCCGGTGTTCTTCCACCGTCGAAGTGCGGCTGCTCATATTTTGGGAAGCTAGAAACTCAAAAGCAGTGGAAAGCTGATGGGTGTAGACATGCTTCGCCTCGACACTAAGGTTATTCCGGTCTTGAAACTCATGATCATCTTAATTTTGAAACAACATCCTGCGTATAATTACAAAAAGTCAAAACTTTTGTATCCAAATCTTTATTTTAACTCTTTCGGTGACAATTTCAGTTTAGTTTGTTAATTAGGTTTTCCTTTTTACATGTGTTTCAGTCGACTCTTATGCTAGCCACCATGAATGTCCACCATCAATCATGAGATGCGAACAACAAACTTCGAGCTTCACATTAAGAGATGGTGAGGGTAAAGTTAAATCTACAACCTCCGAAGTTGAACATGTGTTTGACTTTTACCCATTCTTTTATAGCATATAATTTATAGTTTATATAGAGAAAGTTATGTGGATCTCGGGGTTAACCATATAAGGTGTTGATGTTATGCACTTGAAATAATCTACGAAACTTAACTTAAGACTTTTGTCTGGCTTGAGGTATTTTTGCTGTTTGTGGTAGCAAATGTAATCTGTTTGGTTCTAATATGGTTTGTATGTAACTGAGTTTCAATATTATTGTTTTGACAAAATGCATCATGAACTTATGGTTTTGAGCTACTTTTCTAATTATTTATATATCACTGAAACTACGGAGCAATGGATTTAGGTTCAGCATCTTGAACACGTCTCTAGTTTTTGCTTTAAAGTTTGTCGTTTAATGCAATTAGATTTTGTGAGTTGTGACTAAGTAGTGTGTATTCTCATTACCAAAGTTGTTTAGTTTATTTGTTCCTACTGCACCTTGAAGATGAATTAAGTGATCGTACTTAAATTATAAAAGCTTTAACCGTAGCTTAACCATCTTATAAGTCTCTCACTATGTATATCTCTATTCAGCTCATGAGTGACATCCAAGGAAAACATCTACCTAATTTCAAGATGCATTTGATGTTCATTGGGATTGAAAGAAGGCTTCTCTATTAGTGCAATTGTATCTCACATAAACCATGTCTCAGTTAAATAGCTTATGGGCTGATGTTACTAGATACCACCACCAGATTTTGTTTCATAATCCTTACATCTCATCATGTCTATGATTTACATGGAATGATAATGCGTAACCGAACTTTGCTTTGATTATTTATAGTTGCAAGGGTTCATCAAACATGAGATGGGAAGAAACGAGAGCACACATTGGTAAAATATCTTATTTGCTTTTAAATTCTATTTTTGATAAAATGTAAATTATATTAGCAGAAGTAAATGTTTGATACAAGCTGGGACCAAAGAGCTTCGTTGGCCAAAAAAGTAGCAAAAAAACATGGGAAACTAAACGTGAAAATTAGTATGAGTAACTTGGTTTAACCAGATTAAAAGGAGATTGGCACATTCTTTGTTGAACTTTCGTGCTAAAAGGATGTCCTGGATGAACATGTCAATGTGAGCAACACATTAGTGTAACCTGTTATTCCTCTCCCTCCAGAGAGATAGACTGTTCCTTGAGTGACCAGTTTCCTTAGTAACATTCAAGAGCACCCTCCTGCTGGATAGAGAGAAGCCAAGCGATCAATTTGCTTTTAAATTTGTTTAGTTAACATTATCGCGCTAACAAAAAAAAGTTAAACATTATTAATTCATGTATTATGAATGATTTTATAATTCCATCCTAGCATATTTGAAAAGAAAAAGAAAAATCTTCTAGAACGTAACATTGTTTGAATCCATATCCAAAATTGATCAAACCATCCGAATAACACTCATAGATTTAACGAATGTGAAACCTTTGATTAAAGAATCATTATAAAACTTTATACAGCCGGGTAAAAGTTTCTCAATATCTCAATCTAAGGATCTTAGATAATGGATGAACTAACTATAAAGGATATTTATCATCTTAATAATTTAAATATCATGTATAAATTAAGTGAAATAACTATAAAGATATATCTCTAATTTTTATATCATAACCAATTACTTACTGTCATAGCCAATTAAAAGAAATATTAAAAACAATAAAATGTAACCATTAGCATTTTTCATAGAACTTTTTAAAATGATGAGATAATCTTTGTCTAATAAGAATAACAAAAAAATTAGTTTGAAATTAATGTTATTGATAATAAAATTAAAATTTTACAATTTAAGATATTTTTATATGTCCCTTTCATATTCTTTAAACCCTCTAAATACTTAAGAACTCAACTGCAATTAAAAGTGCGCCGAACATTATCGCCGACCGGCCATCGCAAATTCTAATACCTTAAATAGAGAAGATATATGATTGAATCGTTATTTATTTAAATAATACTTATGCATAAACTTCTCCTCATACGTTTTCATCTTAATTTTTTTTTGAACTTTTCCACAATATGTATACTAGATGTTTCCAGTCTATAATAATATATTTGTCATCTATATACTATTACAATATTTTCTTTTTATAAATTCCATGTAATAAAATATAAAATATATATATACAAGCTATCCATAAAAAAATCAAACTAAAATATATTACGTATAATCTCACCTCTTCTAAAAAATTTTACAATACATAAAACACCATCATACACATCTTTCCAATGAAAAACTATAATATAAATCATAAAACCATACAAAAATAATAAATCAATCTTATTTGTAAAGTATAACCCGCCTGTAAGGCAGGTAGGTCCTAGTAATTAATATAAAATTGAACGAAGATAAAAATATATTTCCAGTGAACAAAAAACCTTTGTTAAAATGCGTTTGTTTATTGGACGGAAAAGAGTGCTGGGCCATAAATATCACTCCACGGGATGTGTTTTCGAATTGAATTTATAAAGTTAAACCTTGGGCCTCTATGTGACAAAAAAGATTCTACATAGTAGGCCTTTTAAATTTCATGGAACTGTAAATATGGATTCAAACTCCAACGTTTGTAGATTGCCCTTTTTGGCAACAATAAATCTTGGATTTTTTTAGTTATGCTATTACAATGATATATAATATTATATAGACAATTTTACTTCCAACAATTCTACCACCTGATGAAAATATATACATCTGACTGTATCATTCCGAACTGTTTTATGAGATTCATGTTTCATGGTACGACGTGCATCACATTAAAAATATTTTATAACTATTTTCTCTATAATCTACATAATTTGTATTTTTTGAAATTTAAACATAAAATTTCTGGGTATATAAATATAAATGAACCTTTAATCAAACCATTCGACTAAGGAGCTTCCACAAATCTTGGATTAAGATTGGCATTTCAAGGAGTATCTATAGTATTAAAACAGAAGTACAAATTTGATAATGTTAAAATTTAGTCATTTATTACAACAGTAATTAATGAAGTTATTGATGTTTTAATGAAGCTACGATTAATGAATATTATCTTATCCAAATTAAATTAATCGATTTATTACACTATAATAAATGAAGCAATTGATATTTTAATGAAGCTACTAATTAGGAATGTTGTCTTATCCAAATTTTAAAATGTTTTATTACATCTTTTTTTTTTTTACTTTTTCTAATTACTTTATTAATTGTATTTATTATAATAATTAACATCACTTATTTTACGTATTAATCATAATAATTTCATATGTTTGAATAAAATTATTTCATTCGTGACAAAGATTCCAACCGGTTAATAAATAGTTTTTATTTATTCACATTCATCCAAGTATCCATCCGAATAGAAATCGGTTTTTTGATATCGTTTTTTGTTGTTCTAAAACTAAACTACATGTAGATATTATAAATTTCTAGACGGGGTTTGAGTTGATCCTTCCGGGTCCGGGTAGGTTCATATGAACCTAAAAGTATCAAATAACTTATATGTTTAAAAATATCATTAAACAAAATATAAATACATAAGTAAAAATTTATATTATAGATTTCATGTGCTAAGTTTTTAATAAGATATATGAATAATATAGAAATAATATTATACTTTTGTTAAAAATATTCCAACTAATTCTTTTATTAATTGACAAAACTCATATGTAAACAAATGACATTATTTTTATCGGGATATAAATTTTATTATACAATTGACGGTTACAAATGAATAACCATATTACGTTTGTTGACTTTATATTTATTTCTAATTAGTCAAGATAAATATATTTTTATATATAGTATATCATCATGTAAAAACATATAACTATATCACGAAATAAGATTTAAATTAACACCCGCTCGGTGAACGGATCCAGCTCTAGTATGTTTTTAATTACTAAGTAGGTTTTGATCTACAGCCTTTAATCTTTCTCTTTGTAACACGCCTTTAATTTCTGGTTAGTTTGGTTTCCTAATTTTTTTTAAAACTTAATTAATCATATCAGTTTAACCATATTTGGGAATAACCAAACTTTCATCCAACAAATCACATTTAATGGTGATTATCCAAAATTTTAACTAAACTTAAATGAAAAAAATCTAACAGAAACTAGAAACTTTGATAAATTTTGCTAAAATTTTCATAAACTAAACTAACCACAGACCGAACCTGAACTTTTCATTTGGTCTAATTTAGAAAAAAATTGCTTGAACTAATCTAACCAAAGCAATATTCCGAACGATCGCTCAGGCCAGTATGTTAGTGCGTGGCCAGAAGAACACAGCTTCACATCTCAAAAACAAATACGTATACATATTGCACAATACGTACACATGACTAAGAACATGCACACACTTTCACACGACAAGAAATAGCATCTCTTACCATAAGACTTAAAACTTGTAACCTCTAACGATTAACAGATTCAGTTTTATTTTACACTCTTTTATCTCTCCATATCTCCTAACAAGTCAAGTCACCTTCTGTATTCACAAGTCTTCATCTTCTTCACTCCCTTTTTCTTTACCATGACATCATTATCAAGACTACTTCACAAACCCTGCACCTCATATCCATATACTATCATCAAGCTCTGCTGAAACAAAGTTTTTGTTAACCTAATCAACTAATACTTTAAAAAACTTTGATAATTTCTCTTACCGGTGCAAAAGAGAGTCAAAGTCAGCCTTGGAGAGGCGAGTCTGGCTCAGAGCTATAGACCGATGTGTATGTAGTCGACACAGTATCCTCCTTCTGTATAGCCACATAGTTTAAAGGAGTAGAAGTGAGCCTCCTCACTTCTTTGAAGTACCCGTTTCGGCTATGATGACCCGAGTAAGATCTCGGGGTCATAAGAAGATCAGGAGTTCCTGTCCCGACCGAGCTTCTACGAGGCGTGGGAGGCACGGAACCATTCCCATTGCTAATGTTGTAACCACTGGGCTTTCTACAGCTACTGCTTCTTCTTGGACTAGGTTTTGATCCATATATGGATTCCCTTTGAGTTAGTAAGAGATCCTGCCTCTTCTTTTGATCCTACCACAAGGATATATATAACTTATTTTACACGGAAAGAGAGTTTATAAAGTTTATAAACCTAGAAGAACTGTAAGAGAGTGTTTCCTTGACAAACCCGGTATCTTTTCTTGTCCTCTTCTTGTTGTTTCCTTGTCAGTATGTAGTCTTCTAATATGTTAACCAATCGAACCTATTGAAAAGTAATCACAAGAATCAGAGATAAAGACTTTGGCTGTATTAATGTCTCTAAGAGGTAACTTACACCATCATATAGAAATGACTTGTGCGTCACGTCTTCCCAAACTAATGTTTTCTTGATAAGGTTATCAACCATTGCTGCATAAAACAAGAAACATAGGTGTTAGATAAGGTTATCTAGTTGATTTAGTCTTCTAAAACTAGTACCGGGGATCTTATTGATTGTAACCCTAGCTCGTTCTGCACGCTTCAGGTTTACATGTCCACCTCTCCCAGCACTATACCGGTTCACATCCTGAAACAAAAAAAAAAGAATACTATTTACAAAACATCCATTACAGGTTTACATGTTTCAAGGGTTTAGCTTCTCATACCATGTTATATTCTTCCAACCATGTTTCCTCTTCACATGCTGAGAGCCAACGGTCTATTCTGTCCATGATGTCTTTACGGCTCTGTGCTTCACCTTTTATGTTGTTTATTTCCATTTCGATGTTTGCAAGAAGCTCTGAAGGGTCCACTAATCCTGAGTCTATTAAAGGCACTTGACTTCTCAGCTGAAGTGCTTGTATCAGGTTGAATGTGAGTTAGTCTGCATAGATCCTCTAACTCTGACCTTCTTTTCATCACAAGTTCCTTCATCTTGCTAGCTTTTAAATTACTGAGACAGTCCACTTCCGCAGATACCTATCAGAAAGGAACAAAAACAAGAAACTAAGATCAAGAATGAGAATAAAGACATGAATGTGGAACAATAGAAGTTTTATCACAAGACCTGATCAAGTGTCTTGGTTGAAAGGATGCCTGGCTCAGTGATATTAGATTCAAATGATCTTACAAGGTAAGTAACTCTTCCAAATTTAGTTCTCTCTTCCTGTGGTGTCTCCATCAGATTCCATAGCTCGAATAGTGAAGCCACTACATCCTTCAGCTGCACATTTAAAATCAATATATGAATATAAATGGGAAGAATGATAGTAGTGTAAACATGTATGTATCTAGAAGCTACCTTTTGAAACCTGGTTCTTCTTTCGGTTTTTAGCTTTTGGATCATGTTGTCTAGTCCCTCCAATGTGCTATCACTAATGTTTGTTGACTGCTCTTGGTCTGACCTATGCAAGCTTGGATGAACCTCGCAAACCGTTTGGCTAAAGTCAGCTCCTAGAACACCACAAAGCGTGTGCACCTCGTTGACATAACCCAAGACTTTGTTGAGTCGATCAGACTGCATTACAAGAACATAAGCAGGTTTTGTAAGAAACTTTGTTGTTCATTGTTGTTACCAATAAGTGATAAAGACTTTCACCTTTTCCTTTTGAAGCGTGCGGAGATGTGTTTGATACTCTGTAAGTTTCCTCAGAGTCAAGTCTTGTTCATCAAGAGTCAAGGAACCAATCATGGCCTTGTTGAGATGGTCACTGTAACCTGAAATTTCTCCACTGATCTTCTCAATTTGGGTCTTTATGTCAGTAAACTGCTTAACTCTCTCCTCTTTTTGAGTCCTCAAGTTCTCAACTAGAGGGGTCACAGCTGCAAGCTTTTCTTTCAATGATTTGGAGCTTTTATCCCCTCTTATCTGAGTATATCAAAATGCAAATTAGAGTGAGCTATAGTTGGAAGCTAAACTCACAATATATGATGAAGATAGCGCTTACCGGGGAGTTGATGTTTAACACTTCAAGAGCAGCCATTAGAGAAGCAACTTCAGCTTCTATAGCTGCAATAGACTGATGAAGCCGTGCCTTAGAATTTGCAGCCTCATCAACTTTTCTTTGGTAGATTTGAAGACATTCTCTCTCCAGTTCCATCAGCATCCTGTTTTTCTCAGCCTCACTCTCACCAATCTCAACCCATATTTTCTGTTTCATACACCAAAGAAAAGCCATTTAACTAATGAAATTACCCTCCACAGAACACAACAAGCAGGGAACTGTTATCAAAGAACATCAACAGTTAATGTAGACTCTAAAAATAAAGAAACTTGAAAAAAAAATTGAGATATAGAAACCTCAAAGGCATGTTAAGGCAAAATTCACAGGAACCCTTTGACTTCGAGAGGCTAGTAAAATTCATTATGACCTAAAGAATCAGCATCATCCTTTAACCTTTGCAGTTAAAACAAAGTCACTTTTTCCATATACCTTCTCCATCAAGAAATCTTAAAATTATCTTGAAAATAACCAATTAAAAGGAAAATTAAAGAGGAAGGAAGAACAAACCTGAAGCTCTTGGAGAAGATTATTACAAGTGGTGTTGGTACGGAAAAACAGAGCATTTGTACTTCCAACTTCCAGCATTTTTCACTCTTAATTACTCTCAAAACTCCAAAAGTAAAATCTTGAAGCAAGCAAATAGCTTTTTAGTTAATGCCCTTTCTCAAAAACAAAACAAAAAAAAAACTTTTTAGTTTCGCAAAAAAAAAAAGAAAAAACAGAACACCAGTTACTTTGCAGAAACAAGAATCAGATCTGAAGCTTCAAGATGAGACAAAACATTATGTGACTATACGAAGCACTCATTACTTTCCAGACCAAGACACAGAGCAAAGATAATCATTTGCTGATTTGTGCTAAAAATGGGAATGAACAGGGAGAAAGAACAGAGAAGAGTTAATGGAAAAGAAAAAAAAAACAACTTTTTAATCGAATTTACAGTTATGATATCATTCATTTATAACGTTTAGTATTTATTTAATTATATATATTATTCTCTCTTTCACGGAAACATACGTTAAACTGGCGAAAAGATCGACGTTGGTTAAGGTGCGAGACGATCAGCGCGTGAGCATATAATAGCGCGTGGAGGATATGCTCCAATATAACTGAAGGATGAGGGGCACGCGAGTTAAGAGAGAGTGGCATTAGCAGGTTTGTCGTGTAGGGGGTGATAGAAGAGTAGTCACTGACATAAGTAGCTGTGTTTTGACGGTGAAATGTAATCTTTACGATAAAACTTCTGTTTTCTGTTTTAAAATATAGTATTATTCTTTATTAAATATTTTTCTATAAATATATTCCTTCCGTTTCTAAATTATATTAATACAGTTTTTGATGTTTTAAGATGTAAAATATTTTATATTTTTATGTTTTTTAACTTCATCAAAAACTTTCTATACAATGTTGTTTTTGTAATTATTCAAACAATTTTTAATTAATATTTTAATAACATTTTTAGGTAAAAGTTAATTTATCATGCATACATTTTAAGACGGATGAAATATAATTTTTACCAATATAAAATATTGTTAATAAAATAATTAGGGTAACTAATTCTTTTAGCAAAGTGGGTAGACAAAATGTTATGTCAAAAGAAGCTCGACGAAACTAATAAGCTATAATTAATATAAAATTGCATGCATAAAGCAATGTTCTTTAAAAAAAATGTTTGGTGAAAACTTAGCAGTATTCAGATACATTATATGTTTTGACTCTGCTCGAGAGGGTACCACCTAGTTGAATATGTAGTCAAATATTTGTTGTCAGAATTATTTGTTTTAGTTAATTAATGTAAAATGGTTAAGATATCATGTTAAATTACCTTTGCTAAAAATATTTAAAGATAATGTTAACCTTTAGCATTTTTATCATTTTCTGCTGTAAGATGGAAAACTTTTTTATAAGATATTCATTAGATGTCAAAACCGATTAAACAATGCATACAAATATGTATTTATCGTCTCTTGGCATGTTTTCAATGTAGCACATAGTTTTCAAAATAAAATAGTACATATTCTAGATAATTTCTGCCAATTGGTTGATGCAATTACATGTGGGTGTCATAGATGATGTCCTGATAAAATATTTTGCCATCTAAATCTAGAATATCTGCATATACCTTATATCAGCCAAACAAGTATCATAAGAAGAAAAAATATACTTACTATAAATGAGGACAAGTCTTTTATTTTTCATGGTGTATGAACTATGTTTAAAGATGATAATGATATAATATGTGCCCTCTTGATAACAAGAAAGATGCTAATTTGGACTAATCAAAAGGGTATTCACTCATTGCCGACTCTTTTCCTCCACCAGGTTCATCAAAAAAGTAGAAGTCTCTATTATAAAAGTTTAATGAGCAACTTTTGTTAGTATCCTATTCCCATCAAAACATTATTATCCATCTTACCAACTAATCAAGCTGCAAATCATTATACATTAGATTTTGTTTACGATACATATAAACATGTAAGATCAACTTTAATGATTGCTAAAATTGTTATGGGTGTCGTTTTACCATACATATTCAATAGTAATTTTATTTTTGTAACCATTTCATGGTTAAATATAATCTACTTACGTAAGGGAAAAACAGATTCGAGTGAAGATAAAAACTGAATTTCAGATAACACATATTTGAACATAGTCTTAAGTTTTTTAAAAGTAAATTACTATAAATTTTGTTAACATATATTTAAGAGTATTTAGGGTCTAAATAACTTTCGTATAGTGTATATATATATGTACTGTTTATGAAAAATAGACACAAATAATTGTCTGTTTGTTTTAAATTCAAAAAAAAATGGTTCATAAAATCCTAACATAGATTGAGCAAATTGAGAAAATAGGTCCAGTTCAACTTTGGGTGGGATTATAAAATTTTGATCCGGCAACGAATATTACTGCACCAATGTAGATAAACGGTCTCGATTAAAATTTTGGAATAAGTGGATTACAGACAGAAACACGTAAACTAATTGTAAACTAATTAACTGTATAATTACATTTATTTATTTTTTCCTATATCACATATTTTAATACCACACTAGATTTTGATCAACGTTTTTAAAACGTATAATATTTTATGTTATGAAATTACAATAAAAACACCCCTTAAATGTTTTGTTAAGAATGTTAAAATAGATAAACACGCCCCATTTAAGAATTACTCTATTTAAAATTCAAACTCATTCAAATCCATTTCATTTAGGTCTGTCTCATCTCATTTAGACATGTCCCATTTAGGAACCATTTTAGAATTTGTAGATATGTTTGTAAATGAAATTTTGAAATGTAGACAGATCTAATGAAAGTTTATTATGTGAAAGCTATTCTACAATATAACGATAACTAAATGTTGCATGATCATATATTTTCGTTACTATAAAACAAAATCATTTTATATAGATATAAACACTAATATAATAATATTAATTATAATTAAAAGATCAATATATCTAAATATGAAAACATAAATATTAAATGATTTACTATTAATAATTCTCGTACAAATCTCTAAAACTAAGCTGCATTAAGATATTAATTGAAAATATAGTTATTATACGTAAAATAAATGTCATTTGAGTATTGTGAACTCATATTAAAAATTATTTAGTAAAAAAAAAATATAATATTGAGAGATATTTTAAAAAATTGTCAGATTTTTGCTTAAGTAACACCCAAATTATAATTAAATATTATTGTATATAATATCATTCAAATGCATATTTTTTTTTACATTTCCAAATTTTAAAGTCTGAACGTCTAATCTTATTATGAAAATCAAAAGTCTAATCTTATTATGAAAATCAAAAGTCTAATCTTATTGTGAAAATCAAAAGTCTAAAGTGTCTTTTATAGTAAACCACTCAACAAAAATATGTACATTCCAAGTGAAATCACTTCTCTCTCAATTTTTTTTGTCATTTCCTTTTGTCAATAATAGTTATTTGTCTTTATGTTGGTGAGATTTAACAGCTATGTACTGATTCTAATTATTCGACCATATTTGGAGAAGACAAAAACCTGGTACAGTAAGGACAAGTATTCAGAGTTAAAGTACCAATATCATTTAGGATATATAATAAATTAGCACATTTATGCAGGTGAAAATAAATTATTATAGATGGATTGAAGTGAATGTAGCAGATCACATGCATGGTATTGCCGTGTGAAGCATAGTTTCTCTTGTAGTATGTAAATTGATCAATATATCCGTATATTTTATACGAATTTTATCAGGGTCGTCTTCGAAACTTCTCTAACATATAAAATCCCTAGTTTCTTTTACCCATGAACCCATTCATCTAGATTTATTCTCCATCATTGCCCATGGAGTATCTTGTATAGATTTTCTTAGCTGTGTAGAGTAACGAAAATTATAAAACTAAACAAAATAGAATCAATTACAATATAAAATATAGTTAATAATCTTTCGCAGGTTTAGTCTCTCAAACAAAAAGTGTTTTTGCTGTCTCTTTCTTTTTTCTAATTTTTCTAGCCGTGATAAACTTCGTTAAATGCCATCAATAAAAGTGGTTCTTTGACCACAACTAAGCTAACGATTGTTTTGATTTGTAATTAAACTGTTTGTTATTTCATCTTCTTTTTATTCTACTATTCTAGAATTTTCCAGTTAGAGTTCAGTCCGAGTATTCTTTTTTTTTTGGAACAAATTCTACTCATTTGCTCAATATGAAAGCTCAAAAATTTGGACCAAAACGTGAGTGGAATTTTTTTTAATAGTAGAAAGTTAAATTTTAAAAGTAGGAAATGGCCTATACGATGCGTATAGAGACCCTACATGTCCTTGTATCTTTATATACAATATTTTGTTTTAGTTATAATGTGTTTAGCAAAATGGAACTAGATGCGTGTACCTCTATAGAGTTTAACTAT
Organism: Moricandia arvensis; assembly: GCA_905132765.1. Taxonomy (NCBI): domain Eukaryota; kingdom Viridiplantae; phylum Streptophyta; class Magnoliopsida; order Brassicales; family Brassicaceae; genus Moricandia; species Moricandia arvensis. The sequence continues at coordinate 17,846 of CAJHQP010005285.1, read as the reverse complement.
AATGTGTTTAGCAAAATGGAACTAGATGCGTGTACCTCTATAGAGTTTAACTATAATGTGTTTAGCTAACGGCTTTCTTTTCTTCCTTATTTGTCACCATTTAGCTGCCAAAAAGAAATTCATTATCAGACAGAAGATTTCTAAAGAGACTCCTTGGGAACTACTCAGAAGTCAGAATCAACAAACACACACACACAAAAAACAAGGAATCTGGCTTTGCTCAAAAAACCAAAATAATATTCTCTTTTCCAAAATGTATGATATTTTAGGTTAACCCACAACTGTTACAGTTTTACCTTTTATATAAAAAGTATCATTAAAATAAAATTAAAAATTATAAAATCAGCTACAAAATACTAGAGATTTTTTTCTGAAATATTATAAGTTAGATACCACTTTTTAAAAATGCCATAACATTTAAGTTTAGTGTTTAGTGATTATTGTCTAAGGTTTAATATTTAGGGGTCAGACTGAACTTGTAAACTTTAGATTATTTTGAAATACCATTAGTTGGATACCACTTTTCAAAAATACACCCAAACAAAATACCTTAACATCTGAGTTTGTGATTTATTGATTATTGGTTAGGTTTATTATTTATGGGGGTGTGATTGAGTTTATAAATATCTATAAATAATTCTTAAACGTTTATAAATTTTTATAAATGATTTATAAGAGTTAATTTAATCATATTTATCACAAACTTAATGTATTTATGAAAATTGTTATCGCTTGAAAGGAATTGAAAAGTGGATCAAATTTGTGGTAAAGTTAGAATCTCCCCTATAAACTTCTATTTTTTTTTAATTTATAAATGATTTTTGAAGGTTTATTTAGTCTTTATTTATCACAAACCTAAGTTATTTATGAAAGTAATTATCATTTAAAGGTAAATATGAAAATGCTATCAAATTTTTGATAAAAGTAGAATTCCTCCAAATACTATTGATTACATAGTTTTTAATAAAGTTAAAAGTTACATGAAATATAAAAATATGTTGCTGAAACATCAAAAAAATCTTAAGCATTATACATTACAAAATAGCAAGAGTGTATAATGGGAAATATTTTTTTTTGCAAAGATACACACTATGTTGATGACTAGTTGGGTTTTAAGTTATTTACTTAACTTTTTTTATTTTTAAATCATTAAATTTAATCAAGCATTAAGTAGTTTTATTCTTAAAATATAAAATTTACACAAAAATATCTTTTGTACCAATCTCGATGTAGATTTTTCTTAGAGATAAAGCGAAAAATAAGTTCTACATTATTTTATTTTATTATTAGGTAAAAATCCCACAACTCTAAATTTTAAAATGTATAAAATTTAATATAAAAAATCATAAATGGTATCAAGTAAATTTGAAAGTTGCAGGAAAAATATTGTTTTTAGCTACTAATTTTTACTATAATTTAAAATTTATAGATAGTTTATATTTAATGTTTGAATAGTTTTTAACTATTACTTTTTACATAGCCTAACTGTTTTGTTTATTAATATAAAATGTTTTAATTAACATAAGACACCTATATTATACAATACATATCTTATAGTCGAACTAATTATGTTTAATTATAAAATATTTACAGGTAAAACTTACAACGACAACAAAATAACTATAGTAAAAATCTCTACAAATAAATCTAATAGAGTTACAACCAACCAATATATTTACAACACAAGTTTTAAAGCTAAATTTTCCCTGTTATAGTCCAAAAAATCATCCACTATGTTAGACGGGAATGAGAAATAAAATATAAAAAATGTTATCATGAAAATATATAATATTTGTATCAATATTCCAAAACTAAAACCCTAAGTCCATAAAACTAACTTTAAAAAAAAATACCATTGCACGTTCATTTTAGTTTTACTCCCAAACAGGGTTTCACAATGCATCACTCCATAACACTAACTTATTAACTCACAAGACAATAAAAACTCAGAAAATATATAGTTATTGCAAGATTAACAAAGTACTTGAATTTTGAAAAGGTTGTCGTTGCATAACACCTTAATAAAAATATATTTTCTGAGTTTATTTTGTCTTTTTGAAAAGGTTGTCGTTTCATAACACCTTAATAAAAATATATTTTCTGGTAACTTAAAATGAAAAATTGTAGTAGGTCAAAGGGTTCTATAATCTATATTATAATGGGAGAGTTTATTCTCTCTCTTTCCGTCACGTCAGCGATAAGTGGGTCCCACACAATTTTTTTAAAAAACAATTATTGCATGCTATGAGATTCGAACCCTTCACCTCAATGTTTATTTGATTGACATAACCAATTGAACTATATGAGATTTTGTAAATTAGAAACCAACTTTTATATAATAATATTACAGTTTGGTCTTTTCTAAGGGTGTCCACGATACCATGCGAGTGAATCCAAAACACTAGGAAAGTCGGGTGGTGATTGTAGGGTCAGTAAACAATGATTCGAAGACTTTGGAAAAATTAATGAACCGATCGTCAGATGGGATGAGATCCACGGGCCGAGAGCGCGGACATGGGCAGCCTATTAACCGTGGGCGGTCGGGACGTTGCATTATTATTCCATGTCAAAAAACAAATTAAAGATTTTATCTCTACATATAAATTAGATTTTTTCATAAAGTAGTACAGAAAGTTTTAGGGATTAAACTTTTTGATCTTCAAACTATCTTATGTATATAACTTAATGTCGTAATCTTCCTAATTTTTATTCGGCTTTCTAATAAAAATTACACTTCACTTGAAAACATAACAAAACGGAAGTGAACTCAATGGAAGTGATAACTCCAATATTGCAATATGCAAAAAACAAAGATTTAGACAAGATACGAACAACAAAATCTCATACACACTTAAAGCATAAGAAAGCGGATCCGGCTCCGCGCTTGCGCGGAGACTATATTTCTAGTATTAATTAATAAAAAAAAAATATTGGCTGCAAGTCTTAAATTTCTATTGACAAAGTCATGTAACACAGAAACAGAGTAAAACTATGTCTACTGTCTAGTGCCTACCTTCTCCTAATCTTAGAGACCTCATTCTACTTCTTTCTAGTATCTACAATAGTCCCTAAAATAAAGATAGGCCTAACATTTTTAACTTTATAGTAAAGATTCAAAGCCACATGGATCTCATACGTGTACATGTGCATATAAAAAAATAGTTGGTGAAAGACTTAGACATAAATCATCTCTTCTAGAATTTGGTATTGGTGAAAGAAATCATGTTCTTACCATGAAATGTGAACACTGGAAAAGGGTATATAGAGATAACACAAGTTTCAGACAATGTAGTGTAGACTTCATAAATAAATTTTGGAGAGGGGACCTACGAAATAAATAAATAGACTTTTCTTCTTTGGTGGGTGTGTGTATGAGTGTGCTACAGCTATAACTCCATGAAAATCAGGTATTGGTATTTCAATGGGAGAAAGGAAATGCTGACGACTGACAAGTGACTTCTACTACTACTCTATATATATACGGTCCAGTAAAATATTTGAGTGGCCCGGACCGAAGATATGTTAGGTTTAGCAAAATTTGAAGGACCACAAAGATTTGATTGGTCCGTTATCCGTATATGGCCCGTGGTCAGTTCTCAATAAGTCAACCTTGATGTCTCATAATCATAATTATTATAACAATTATGTTGAAGAACATCATACAATGTCCGGGTCTAAAGGGAAAGATGAAGAAGACTTGAAGTGGGAACAACAATGTATTCTTCTTTTGCATGTTTTTGAAACGCAGAGTAGTCAAAAAGGTGAACACTAAAGGCATTTTACAACGCAACTACACCAACCACTGGCCAGACATTGTTCAAATTCTCTCAGACAAAAGCCAAGAAAAGCAACATGCTACTCACTATCAGATGTTTTAAGAGCTCGGTCCATACAATATGGTGGAAAGAAACCAAAGGCAACATTCTTTTGCATTGGTTTGGTAGCAGACTTTAAACTGGAATCTTTGTATAATCTATAGTTTTAGAACAATGTAACATTTGATGTACCACATGGCTTTTTGATGAATAAATTTAACATTCATTAAAAAGAAAAGAACATTTGGGCCTTAGGGCAACATTATCGGTGGTCCCGAAGCAAGTCCCTTATCTTTTTTTCCGGGAGAGAGTCCCTTATATTTTTTTTTTTGGTCGGGAAAGAGTAAGGACCGTCCCTTAATTAATGGATTTTCCCTTCTCTTTCTTCCTCGGTCCCCGCATTTTGTGGTCCCCCTTCCCTCTAAGGGACTGCCCAAATCCCTGCAATAATGTTGCTCTTAATGATCCTATACGCCATATGCTAAAACTTGTTTCTACCTTATTCAGTATCCAATGAACTGATTATATAAACCTATCATGAATAAATGTAAATACAAAAGGCTAGTGATGGAAATAGCATAGTATATACCTCATGGGAGAACATGGACTCCCATTGCTGTTTAGGCCGGTTATTTAAGTAGAGACATGTGGTCAAGAGAAATTACTTATTCCACCAATTAAGGAATAAACAGGGATAATTTAAGTAACAAAAATTGAAGCAGCCAAAGATGTTGAAGAATGTTTTTTTTATAGTGATGATAAACAACTGATGTCTCTTCCTCGTAGTAAAGAAGATCCATCAAGTCCATACATGCTTCAAAGTTTAAAATTTCTCCAACCTTTGCAACTTTGCTAGTAACATTATGGATTAGGAGTTACATGACAATAAACAAGAACTACCACAATATCACTGATTTTTTTAATTAGTTTTAAGCAGGAGCTTAATGAAGTCAGCTACTTGATATGGATGAACCAATTTACTTGAACTGTTTAAAAGGGTCTTCAAGCAGTGTATATGCTATATTTAAAGTGTTGATCTCAAATTTGAAAACCTGATTATATGTTAAACGAGGAAGACAGACAATAAGCTCGAATGAGCTTCTATAGCGCCAACGAACATCCCCAAGTGTATATTACAATGGTTTTAACTTGAAGGAAGCTTGTTCTTATTGTCTATTATACCCTTTTTTTTTGTCAACGATTGTCTATTATACCTATATTTTCCTCATGATCTAAATTCCATTAGAAACTTAAATTGCCTTTAAAACGTCTTAATGGTCCGTGGCCCGTTATTAATTAGCCCAGTGTCTGGTTTTATCTCCAATAGTCGTATCATCTAGTGTAGAAAACAAATAAGGACTCAGATTCCACTCTGTACCTATTGGTAATAAGATTTTTTCAATTTTATATTTCCCATTTTTGGACAAAATTGATTTGTTTATTGATAATGAGATATTTCGTAAAATTCAGTAAATATTCATAATTTGATATTATCCTTTCTCAACAACTATAATGTTGGAATACAAACGACAACAACCATATACATTTACTAAAACCACTTGCTATTATAATTAATTAAACCGAACCATATCTCTTTCTTTTACGAAAAATCTCAAATTGATAAACAAGGTTTGTTTTATTGATCCAATATTATTATAAAAGTACCCAATTGTTCTTTCTCCACTACACATAACGCCAAATAAACCATATGGCTTTGTCCACTCATCCATAGTCGCGCCATTATTCATACGCATAAGCAAGTAGAATCTTTTTATAAAATAAATTGTAACACATACTTACATGTTTAGTCGTTAATAGTGAAGTCTCTTGTTTTATAGTTATAATCATAGTCATTTATTAATGTTATTGCATGGAAAGTCACCTCCAATTGAGCACAATAGTACGTTATACAAAATTTAGAATTAATCTCACACCATGAGTATATAGTTGTTGAACTTCATAAACATAATTATTTAATACATGGATGGAAAATCACCCCCAACATACTTCGTAATTTATGAACTTATTTAACATATAAACAAGATATTGTTTATGTTTAGATAGTGTTACACAAGATATCTTCTTATCAGAAGCACTACAGCTACAAAAAATAAAACAAACACTCTATAAAACCTATATATATAATTGGAAGTGCTATATATATATACATGTACAACAACGAGATTGCATCATAGATCAGGTAGAAATCCACGAGTAGTCTTTCGAATCTATCTGATCATATCCATCAGTTCTGTCTTCAAATCTGTCTGAGAAAAAGAGATTACGAATCTTGTTACTGTCTCGTAGAACTTTAACTTCTGTGGTAAAGATTGCTTTGACGGGTCTATGATCAGATATCTTCACTTCTCCTCTTGTATATTCATGTTGCTTCAATCCATTGCCGTACCATATTATTCGATCACACCTATTTTAAAAATACAATGCATATAAGCAAGAAAAAACCAAAAAAAAAAAAATAGAACATGTAATTCTAAAAAGAGACTTACCATGCAGGAGCACGTTTTTTCTCGTTTTTTTTGTATGCAATGCATCCATAATATAAATCTGAATTTGGAATATATTTATACGTCGGAGCAAATGTGACATTTCCTTCTTGCCAACCTCTGAAAATTTGCCCATTCATGATCTCCATACTTAGCTTAATTTTCAAAATAAATAAAACAGAAGGTGAGTTTACAAATTTTGATATAGGAAACTTATTTGCTTAAGAAATTTATATAGAATTAGTTACCTGATCATTTTCGAGTAAAGTGTTCCACTCTTTTTGTTCCACCAATAGTCTTGTCTTCTCCTCAGGTAAAGATATTCTATAATTCAAATCTCCCAGAAAAATAACTCGGCTGTTTAATTTGATCCAACAAAAACAAAACAAAACAAAATCATATAGTTAATTAGGTGGATAATTAATAATCACAAGTTGATAATTTGGAACAACTAGGTAACCAAACTAACCTTTTTCCAGCGATATCAAGACTTATTTAAACTAACACTCAAATTGCCTAAACTATAGTTTTATGCAGTAATGGTCTGACCATAACCTTTTAATTACTAACAAGTTGGCAATTTTCAATTTACAACGACAACAAGTATGATGCCTAGCTATGTGAATATAAACACCTACCCTAGGAAATAATTAGTTAAAAACATATGGATTAGTCAAGAAGAGTAAATTACCTAATGTTTCAAAATTTATTGGCATACACTAAAATAATTAAAATATATAAACTTACTCGTGATCAAGTATTTTTTTCGGCAGATCTTCTAGAGATGTGCCTCTTGGAAAACTCGATCTCGATAAAATCTCCATGACATCGGAGTTTCTTTGCCTTCCATCTCGGTCCCGACCACCGGAGGCTAGATGGCTGCACACGAAGCAGAAGCTCGTCTCGTGCAAACGGAATCTAACCGATACTGATCCCTATTAATTAAAATACAAACAACGCTTTTAATTTTTTTTTTGTTATCCATTTTGTAAATAGTAAACGCATGCGTAAAATATAAGACCCAAATTAAAGATGCTACAAAACAAGATTGACGTGAAAAATATTGTAATAAAAATGCAATTTTTTTTTCTCAAAAGTACCACAAGGTTACTAAACATACCAAAAATTAAAAATTTATGAACGGCTTTATAGAGTTAAGTATTCCTCAATTATTTAATACTCATTATACACTTTTAAAACATTTTGGTAAACATAAATTGTAGTATACTTGGATTCTTGTGGACTTCTTTTGATTTTGGCAGTTTTAGAGAAAAAGCATAAGTTGTGGTTAACTACTTATTTGTATTGTAATATTATTATACAAAAATCGTATTATTATAGGAATATACAAATATATAAGTAGAATGAACACAGAACATAACATAATGTATATTATTTAATTCTATATACAGGTTCAACCACAACCGCGAATTAAAATAACCGTACAACCACAAACATAAAAGCATACGTAACTATTTTCTATTAACAGTCAACACCTAAATCAATATACATATATATATATATATAACAGTGAGATTTTGAAAAGTAAATAAAATAGTGGGATTTTTTTAACATAGTTACCTTGTTTCCTAAGCAACCCATAACGCCACACCCAACGCAGGAGACGCTAGGATGACGGATATACGGCCGGAGATCGCCTCGGACCCAAACGGTGATCAAGATTCCGACCATCTGTTTACTTATGATACACTTGAAGTCTTGGGAAACACCATTAATGCCCTTGTCCCTATCATCACTACTGGTCACGCTCTTGTTCAAGGTCTTTCTTATCAACGAGTTCCATTTCGCAGATACCTTGTTGTTATCTGATCCCAAAACATTGGAAGCTCGGAGAGGAACAACTTCTTGAAACCTACATACATATATTTAACTCAAAAAAATTCATAAAATAAATTATGAGACTATACACTTTTGATGCTATTGTAGTTTCTCATTATAATTACCCGAGAACATATATATCACACGGCGTTTTATGTGTTTCCATGAGATCCTCCATGTCAAATTCATCACTAGGCACGATTCCACCAACGTTCCATGTGCTAACAAGAACCCTATAAAACATATAATTAAATTTCACGTAAAGAAAACTTTGGACGTGCAACTATATTCATATAATACGATTTTATAAGTTGTTGATTCACGGAGCACGAAGAACCAAGATTCCTCGGTAGCAATAATTACGATGACCTTCAAGATTAAAGGACTGTCACCCAAATTTCATTAACTATATACCGGTAAAATATGTTTTTGCTTAAATTTTAAGTATCAAATAACAATATATATATATATATATAGAGAGAGAGAGAGAGAGAAACATTTGAACATAGAAGTACGCATAAGCTAAGCTCTTAATGGAATAAAGAAGAGAATAAAGTTATTTATAAGTACTTGTAGTTGAGTTTAGTTGTCTTGTGTTGATTGACGAAGATGGATTTAGAGTTGAGAGAAGGCGGTTCGGCGAGTAATCCAGAAGCTTCCAGGAGCTTCTCATCAGCATCTGGTGGAAAATCCGCAACGAAGTTGTTGCTTCCAACGCTTTTCCTTAGGATCTTGTTGGCCACAAGTCTTGGCCACATAACCTTACAAATATATATACATATAGCATCAACGTCGTTGAGTGTTTTGTATACATAAATGATCAAGAAGTACTTAATAACAATGAGTTATATGCATGTGATAATCAATTTATTCAATTTAGGTATTGAAAAAACAGATTACTCACTTCTTTATAGCTTCCATGCATTGCAAGAGAAAGTGAGAGAGAGAGAGAGAGAGAGATTATTGGAGGAGAAATGGATTTGGAGAAGAAGTAATAAGTGAGATAAGGAGAAAGCAAGAGCCATGCAAAGTTGGAGAGAAAGAGGTGAAATTCTGACGTGGACGATGCTTATTATACATTTGTTTTAATAATTGGTCAGTCGATATTATTAAGCTAATTTTTAAATACTAAAAGAAATGAAGGCTGATGATTGGTTAGTTATTACTACTGGTTGTTGGGCTGCTTAGACATCAAACCACGTTAATTACATTATATACGTCCTTAAATCCCACGCTTATCAATTTTCAACCAATCAGTTATTTTGTCTTCCTCGGAATTGCACCACAAATTTGGCTTTGAAAACGATTTTTTCAATAATTATGATTTAGTTAACTTGGTTTTGAACAAGACGACAGGAGCCAACTTGTTACTTTTTTATAACTTATACAAAGAAAATGGAAAAGAATAAATGAGCTGACACCGTAGTGTGAAAAGAAAAAATACCATTTTCTAATTATAGAATTCTATTTTAGTCTTTGGATATGGTTGTTGTATTGTATCAATACTTTCTTGACCAGTAAAATTGAAAATCGTTATTATTTGGTCGGTCTAATCACAGCGGACCTCTACATTGTAAATAATGGCAACAGCTAAAAACATGTCTTCAACAGGTTGAACTATTTTAATATGTTACTGGAATTACTTTCTCCATTTAGCCAGCTTCTAATTTTGACGAGGTAGTTCGACCAACAATGGCTAGTGTCATGGTAATATTCGTCGTATTAATTTGGTGGTTTGTTGTAACTTGGATTTTAAATAACATCAGTTTAATTATATTAATTGTGTATGTGGATCCCCTCATAATGTATTATTTAGTAGCTTATGACGCTACAACAGTATCCAACCTAACCTAAAATGAACAAGAACCATAATTTATGTGGCCCGTATATGCACTAACTAGCTAAATGCATTCGTTACTTTCATATATATATATATATATATATATATATATATATATATATATATATATATTATAGTCATTTCTTTCCATTATTTTAATATATAGTTATTTCTTACATCATTTTCATAAAAAATATTGTTGCATATGCTAAAGAGAAAAGCGAAAAGTGAAAGCTGGTTCGACATCATACTAAAAGTTTCATTGTAAGATGATTTTTAATCGAATTCTTCTTAAGTATATTGAATGTAATTTATCGGCCCCAAAATAGATAAAATTAAGCATTTATTAAATCAGTAATAACTAATAACTGAACAAACATACTTATTTTTTTTAAAGTACATGTATTTCACCTACTTGTGTGATATATAATACATGTTTATATAAAATACGATTAAGCGGCAGAGGAGGAAGATATGGGAGGAGGTAGGGGTGGGCACAAGCCAAGTACTTGCCATTTTTGGTGTACTTGGTACTTGGCTTGACTTGTTCGAGTAATGAAATTTTAGACTTGTACTTGGTTTATTAAAAACAAGTACTTGCATTTTCAAGTACTTGCTAAAATTTGATATACTTGCAAGTACTTGCCATGTTTTAATACTTGTTATTTCTAAACTAGTTTATAATTTTTTATATAATTATCGATAAGTTATTTAATATTTTTTCTACTTAAACCGTGCATATGAATTTGAGAAAATTTAATGAATTATAATTCTAAGCTAAACAATTTTTTAATAAAAAAATTATTTACTTTTTATATGTTTTAAGTCGATATATGATAAATATAAAATAAAAGAAATTCTAAAATATTTCTATAATATATCATTTTAATCTATTTATCGTATAAACAAGTAATTTGATTATAATTTAGAGATATTTTTGTCCACGAGTAAAAACGGGTAGTAAATCAGGTAATAAGTTACGAGTAACAAGCCAACAACGCCAAGTAGTTGTTTTTATTTTAATACTTGATACTTGTCTTGTACTTGCAAGTAATTGAAATAAACGACTTGATACTCGACTTGCACAAAACGAGTACTTGACTTTAAGAGCCAAGTACGAATCAAATAGCGAGTACAAACCGAGTAGCAAGTAATCGTGCCCACCCCTAGGAGGAGGCTTCAAATTCTCCGCCGTGTGGATAAGAGCTCATAAAACAACATTTTCAACGATGCATTACCTTTTAGCATGCATTAGAACACCTCCAATAAAGGTGGTTTTTAAGGAGAAGTTCTTTAAAAAAAACCCAAACAATAAATTAAAAAGAAAAAAATGCTTATAATCTGTCCTTAAAATAAAGTTTTTAGAATTGATAAGAACCTTTTTTTTTGGTCAAATAAAAACATATTGTATTGGTCAAATAACATATTGATAAGAACCTTTAAAGTGTCATTTTTTATTGGCTAATTTTGTGTGTGTCTCTCTCTCTTTCCCTTGTTTTTTTTTTCCTTTTTGTGTCTTTTTCTCTTCTAAGAACCCATGAAGGGTTTTGTATCATTGGCAGGCCCGGCCCTGGCCCTGTGCTGGAGGTGCATTTGCACAGGACCCATTGCATTTTTGGTTTTTTTCTAGCTAAGATAAGGGCCCAATTTAAAAAAGAAAAAAAAATTGTACGAGAAAATGGGTCTTGAAATAATTTTGGCCTAGGGCCCGTTTTGTATCTGAGACGGGCCTGATCATTGGAGAGATAAAATATTGCAATTCTAAAAAAGTTTTGACTTACAAAATTTTGAAAATTTATAACTAAAATAATGATAAGCATCTGTGAGAGATTCTTACCATTGGAGATGGTTTTAGAACCAACCACTATCCCCTTCATCGTCAATTTTTTTTGACAAGTCATTTAAAGAGGCGAAGCCAGTTCAACATTTATCGTAAGTAACATGAGTCAGATACTTAAATCTGCAACATTTTCAGTTATTTTCTCAAAATTCAAAGTAGTTCCACCACTGGTCATATATATGAACATTATATATGAACATTATATATGAACATTATATATGAACCTTATATATGAACCTTATATATGAACATTATATATGAACCTTATATATGAACATTATATATGAAGATTATATATGAAGATTATATATGAACATTATATATGAACATTATATATGAACATTATATATGAACATTATATATGAACATTATATATGAACAATATATATGAACCTTATATATGAACAATATATATGAACCTTATATATGAACCTTATATATGAACATTATATATGAACCTTATATATGAACATTATATATGAACATTATATATGAACATTATATATGAACAGAAGGTCATAAATTTTTTCTAGAAAATTAAACATAGCAACTAGTTTTTAAAAGCATGGAGAATTTTCATGTTTACCACATTATTAGTATCATTTTTCATTTTTCTTTTTATTAAAGAGATATTTTCATAAATATCATTTTTTTAAGAGACAAACTTTTTTAAAAATTAATTAGAATCTTAAATTTTACATTCCTAAACCTTACCCCACCCTACCCCCACCCCTCAACTCTAAACCATAAGTCTTAGATTGGTTAATCCAAGGGTTATAAGTGTGTTTTTTTCTCTTAAAAATAAAAGTAAAAGTGATTAAGATAAACATGAAAAATAGTAATAGAAAAGTGGTATTTTGGTAATTTCCCTAAAAGCATATACAGTAAAAACTCTATAAATTAATAATATTAGAATTTTGTTTTACTAATTTACAGACTTTTTAATTTACAAAAAAATCTCATTTTAGATTTTTTCTATTTCAAGATATATATTTTTATAAAATAATAAAATATTTAATTTTAATGTATATACATTAATTTTTTTTTTAATTTTGACACTTATATTAGTTTATTATATTATTTGGTGTATATTAAATATGTCTAATAGAATTTAAATGTTCTTTAAGATGTAATTTTACTAAATCTCATCAAAATATATTAAGTGTTAAAAAATATAAAGATAATTCTATCATAAATGTAAAACAAACATTATAATGGTTTTTTATACTTATATAAAATTTATATACATATAAATTATTAATTTATAATTTTAATGGGATGATATATTTACATAGGATTTTATAAAAATTATTATCTTATTATTTTATCGATTTGTGTCATATTTTAAACTATACCAACTTGAGATCGAAGAAACTTATTAATTTATGATATTTCTTAATTTATCGAATATTAATTTATAGAGTTTCTATTATATAAGGTAAACAGAAATAAACTATTTATGTGGTGTTGTCGTTATAATTTTCTCTACAAAGGAGATAAGTAATTATTTATATTGTAAAATTATAAAGTTAGCTTTCGAAAAAAAATCATATAGAGTTCAAATATTTCCACATTTTGGTGACAAATGGACAACAATTCCACCATCTATTGGATCAGGGTGTATATATATATTGATTAATTTATAAAGAGAAATTGTCAAAAATACTACTTTCATGTATCATTTTTATGTTTAACTTAATCACTTTTACTCTTATTTTTCAAGAGAAAAAATAAATTTATAATCCTTGGATTAATTAATCTAAGACTTAGAGTTTAGAGTTGAAAAGTTGGGGTAGAGTTTAAGAATGTAAAATTTAGAATTCTAATTAATTTTTAAACAATTTATTATTTAAAAAATGATATTTATTAAAATGTCTTTTTAATGAAGCTAAAAATAAAAAATGATACCAATAATTTAGTAAACACAAAAATTTCCCATTTATAAACTCATAACGTAGCTTCTAGTTTTTTGATTCAAGTTTCTATTTTAGTTAGTTAACTCTTTTTTTAGTGACAGTTAGTTAACTATTTATGGAACGTTATTAAACGTTAGCTTCTATTTTTTATAAGCAATCGAATACAACATCATTTTCTTTATTTTTGCCGTTGAAAAAGGCAAAGGATTTTGGGGAGTATGACAATCCCGATTACAAGAACGGCATGCCTACTAATAATAACTATTCTCTCAGTTTCTAAATAAATGTAATTCTATTATTTTTTTTGTTTCATAAAAAGTGTTACTTTATATTTCTAATGCAACTTTTCACTTATAATTTTTTTAACATCTTTTTAAGTGACTAATAGATATTTTTAAAATCATTTTTATTTAAATAATTATACATTAAATGAGGACATACAAGTATATTGTTTCATTTTTTAATCTGCGTGAAATATGTCTAAGTGACACTTATATTGAAACGGAGGAAATACTATTTATTTAAAATAGTTATAGGATTAGTCTTAAAAAGTGGGGACTTTTAAGGTCAAAGATTTATATGTGTGTGTGTATGTCTCACATGTAGGAGAAAACTTATCATATAGAAAAAGAAAACAATATGGAAAGTACAATACTTGGATTTTAGAAATTTTTAGTAATCACATGTTTTAAAGAAAAAATTCTCTAAAATAGTATTTATTAAAATGGCACTAAGCATACTATCCACTAGACATTATTTAAGAAGTACTTTTTAAAAATTTACTTATATGTAATCATTAGTAAATATGATGACAAGGCTCAAAACTAATTGTGACATAGAAATTTACATTCAATGTCAAGTTCAAATTTTGATAATTTTTTTAGAATAAGGTAATAACTCATAAATCACTAAATCAAATATATTCAAATAATGGAAATATAATAATATTTTTAAAAATAGAAATATTATTTAATTCTGTTTTTGCTAATTATATATATTCTTATTATTATAATACACTTAATGTAATTAATAATTATAAATGTATAATCCCTATACCATTAATTTCCTTTTAATGTCTACAAATTTTTGAAATACTATTTAATTTTACTTTTTTCATGTCTATAAAAACTTCATCGCTAACAATATTTCCTCTTAATTTATGCAATTTGATTTAAGATATTTCAGCTTTTTAACATATATTTTTTAAAAAATAATTAGACACAAAAACTAGCTGAAATTATAGTGTTAAATTTAAATATATATATATATATATATATATATCATTTTGAATTTAAATTTAAAATAAATAAATTTATTTTAATCTAAATTTTTACGTTTAGTTAATAAAGCTACGTAAATAATAAATCTAAGTATCAACAAAATTTCATTTAAATATAATTTAGTTTTAAAATTTTATGTGCATGGTGCATGAAAACACCTAGTTTATATAAAAATAAAACAAAATAAAAAAACTTTAAAACTTTATTTAGTAAAAAAATTTCTTAAATACGTTTTATTTATATTTGAGTTTAGTGTTTAGTGATTAGGATTTATAGGATTTAATTAGTTTTAGAAGGCAGATGTATGATTAGAATCTATGAGTTAGAATAATTCAGTTTTTTAATTACTGAGTAATATTTTGGAATTTTTTATAATCTATTTTATTAAACTAAAGTTCTAAAACTTACTGTACAAAAGTCATAGTAGGATAATTTCAGTAATTTAACAAATTAAACTAAATAAATATCTAGCTTATATTTATTTCTTAAAAATTGTCTCTTGATATTTAATATATGATTAAACAATTTGAAATATTAAAAGTGATCTTTTTGATAAAAGTATTTGAAAAATACAGAGAACAAAACCCGTAATAGATTTGTTCAAACCATTTTATAAGTTGGAGAGAGAAAATATCTTTGTAATCAGAAAATATATTTTTGAAAGTCTAAGTGCTTCATTAACAAAAGCAATCCATTATTGAACAAATCATACATAATGAAATATATTTGATATGTTTTTTTTGTTTCATTATGTATATTATCTCCATTAATTTCACTCTTTTTCTTTCCTTCTCTCTATAATTTTTTTTTAGGATGAATTAGATGACAAGAAAGGTTCTAAGAGAAGAGAAGGGGCCAGATGATGAGTAAGAAGATGCGTATCGTATATACATAGTCTATACATGTATATGGTTCAATATTTCAAAGAATCTTGGTAGAAGTTGTGGATTTTCTAATTAATAAACGGTGGGATATATTAAATTTTCAGACCAACAAGGTTTCTATCTTCGATAAGGCTAGAAGTTTATGAAAGATCTTCAACTCCGTGTTAAGTTGAAAAAAAAACTTCAACTTCATGTCTATATTTTAACTTTGTTCTATGTGATTATATGTCTATACAACATTATAATATAATTATATAATATATGATACTAAAAATTAAATAACATAATTACAAACGGATATTTTGAAAAAAAAAATGTTGTCCCATTTAATATATTAAAATCAAAATATTTGACTATTGTCATGGATAAAATCAGATAAGACACCACATTTGCAACATAAGTTAAATAACCAAACTTATTCTCTAATAGTTTGATGAAACACAATGATTTTACTTTGTCAATTATCTAAATAAATTAAAGAAAATATTTCGTTTTTTCAACTTGGGTATCATTCTAGTTAGTATTATTTTATAATAAACTTCTAAAAATGCTATTTTAGAAATTTGCTCAATATTTTACTATATTTTTATTTACCATTTTGGATGATCATATATTACGTGGACAAAATTTTATTTTGTCACAAAACAGTTCTATCACATCCATAATGTCTAGAGTTGCTTAATCAGGTAAAATCGAACTTTATCAAAATAGAAAAATTGGTGTAGATTTGATAATACCGTATAAATTAGATGGATGTTATTATTAAGAAACGCTATATATGGATTTTGTTTAGTATATAAACCGTGATCAAACCAAATAAATAGACCAAATACGCTAATTAATTAAAATATAATAGTATAGTTATATTATATAGAATATGTATAAATAGTTTATTTTATATATATGATTTTGATATTTAATATGTTAATTTGACTAATTTGTTATTTTATTTTAAGTTAAACGCTTTTGTTAACAAACATTTTTGCTAAAAATTTAGTTATTCAATAATAATGTTATATTATTAACTTTTTATTTTTTAACTTAAAGTATAATAAATATTGCTTATATTAACTAATTACTTTTAATAGTTAAAAACATTTATTTAAAAGTCAGAGGACTGATAATATCTTAATAAACATGATTTTAATATTATAAACTAAAATTGATAAAATATTTTAAAAGATAAATTTAGTTATGGTTTTTCTGGTAACCGACCAAAAACCTCTAATATATAGCCCGACTCAACCCAAAAAAAATATAGTTTTAATATAGTAATCAACTTTTATAAATCAAAATATAAAAAACTGAAAAATAAAACAAAGCAAAACCGGAGTGAAATCCGGATTGAACAACGCTAATAATGTCTATAAGTACCATATATAAAATATAATATATCTTAGTAAAATGTTAAAATAATTTTATTCCTGCTTAATAATGTCTATAGGAACTTCAACATCGCTAATAATGTCTATAGGAACTTGATGGCTGGGCCGGTAAGAGAATACGCTCGTTCTTTTTGTTTTTGTAACCTTTTTTTAATAGTTTATTGTAATAATTATATTAGCCCACATATATACTAGTAGAATTTTAAAGCTTCTTCATAAAGGATATTCCTACCTTATTTTAAATAGTTTACTGTAATAATTATATTAGCCCACATATATACTGGTAGAATTTTAAAGCTTCTTCATACAGGATATTCCTACTTTATCCTTTATGGACTATTCGTACATTAGATTATGAATAAATGAAGAAATATCATAAATAATTAATTGTCAGTCTGGAATTGGACGGGTATGAAAATAATAAATCCCATAAGATGGTAAAAAATATAATTATGTTATGGAAAGTGTTGTATATTATTCTCATTCATAGGGACTCATATATATACAAGTACATAGTTGTAGATAAGCTCTATCTCTAACATA
>CAJHQP010005284.1:0-42500 GCA_905132765.1 Moricandia arvensis | reverse complement strand
GGGAAAGTCTGTTCATTAGGACTCTTCCGCAAGCAACTAATAACATTCCATCATTCTCCACTTTAGAAATGTACCATCAATGTGGATAATTTTCCTACAAGCACCCTTCCACCCATCCTTTAAGCGCCTGAAAGCACACATAAAACCTATAGAATCTTGTCTGCCTCACCTCACATTCAATGTAGATCCAGGATTTGTGCTTTTCAACTCTTCCACATAGTCAAACAACCTGAAAAAGACTGAGCTTGCTCGTCATCAAATTGTTGCAAGCATTTCAGTCTTGTCCTTTTCACAAATTGTTTTCTGACACATAATATTACGCCTTTGAAGCTTTTGCTGCAACTGAAGAGCTGAGATATTGGGATTAATTCTGAATTCCTCAATGTAAATATCTGCAATCCTACTATTCGTCAACAAAGATACTCTACCTTGCCATGTGCAATTGTGTTCCTCTTGGTATGCTCTAACAACAACTCGGGTGCTGCTGCTATTAATGGAACCTGAGATCCTCCACGAACATTTCTTTTCTGAACAAATTGCCACAACACGCTTACTATCAGACTTATCAAACTTGATATCCCTCTTCTTCCTCACAGCATATTTTGTTATAGCAGTTTTGAAAGCTGCTATGTTTGAAAATTGTTGTCCCAACATGAATATTGTCGGATTATCATCAACAATTGAATCACCAACTTCACTATCACTAACACCAAAAGGATCATCATGCTCTATCACACCACATCTCTCATCAGTCTCAGAATCACTATCAGAAGAATCATTTACCTTATCATCCTCATTAGCCCTGACATTCCCAATATCATCTTCATCCTCAACATCATTCAACGAGCCTCTCATGTTACGATGCCTACCCATATAAGGATCATCTTCTCTGACGATAAACAACATCATTGCTCCAGATCCAATTGAATAGTGAACCACTTTGTTCATTATCACATCGTCGATGATGTCTTCTTTCTTCTCAGGAGTTTCAGGTGGAAACCATGATACTTGGTTCATGTTGTCTTCATAGCCTACGTATTCCACAAGTGTGAGAACCGACTGCAAAGTAAAACCATCAGCTACTCTTCTACCACCTACATGAACTTCCCCTCCAAGATATTCGTCTTTGCTACTCCAATATCCACCACATCGTAAATATAGATCAAAACTGTAAGAAAATCACTAACTAATGAAAAACAAAGAAATCTATCAATCAATTAAAAAAAAATTATCAAAGAAGGTCTTTAGTTACTAACCTCAATGCCATTGCCTCTTCTCCTGTTCAATTCTTTTAGAATAGAGGGCAAGACTGATGAAATCGCCTTAAATCATCATGAATCTCATAATCAATTGAAAATTTGAAGGTTGAGTAGAAAGCCCCAATTTCCCCACTCTGAGAACCCTCCTAATTCGCGATATGCAGCAACTGGAAAGTTAATTACTTTTGTTTAAACGAACTTTAAAGTGGAAGAGGTGCAGTTTTAAACGGCATACATAGTATATATATTATTTCGTATAACTAGTAAACGAATGTGCTTACTGGCGTAGTGGTTTAGTTGCCTCTTATATTTGGTTGTGGTGGTAGGTTCGAATCCCTTCGGATTCTGTTTTTAGTTTAATGCGTAATGTCTCTGTGTGCTTATATACATATTCGTCTATACCATTTGCCAATTTATATATGATAGGTGTGTTGGTTTTTGACGTGGTAAGTCTTGGTGCCAGGTTCAATACCCGCCAGATACAATATTTTTTTGCTTATATCAAAACGACGTAGTTTTGATTTCTGTTAAATAATAAACGGCTGCCACGTCATCAATATACCGGTGGCTTATATTGCGGTTTGACTAAGATTTGAAGGGTTGACCTGTAGGTTTTTCATTTCGTGGGTTAAATTGCAAAAGAAAAATTACATTGAGGGTTTTTTTTTGCAGAAAACCCTATTTTTTTTCCCCTCCGGCTGACTCTAAACCTAATAACAGTACCATCTTAGTAAAATATAAATATATTTTGTCAAATTGCTAACGAATTCACAAAAAAGCTATGTTGCTTCCCGCTTAGTGTGTATAAATACCACTCTTCTCTTTCATCTAAACTCACACAACACATCCCAACATATAACAGCAACAATGGAGTCTCTCAGGCGATTCTCCATTGTTTCCTTCATCGCCCTTCTTGCTTACTTTGCTTTTCTCGCCTCAGCTGAACTTCACGTCCGTGAATTTGTGGTAAGCTGACTAACTTCTCTTTATGTTAATAATGAACGTGACTTATACAAACTTACTCGATGTTTTTTTGTGTCTTGTTGTGGATGACTTTAGATCGAGCCAAAACCAGTGAAGAGGCTGTGCAGAACTCACCAAAGCATCACGGTGAATGGTCAGTTCCCTGGTCCAACGCTCGAGGTGAGGAACGGTGATTCTCTCGCAATCACAGTCATCAACAGAGCTCGTTACAACATTAGCCTTCACTGGTAATTAAATTGACTATATCAGGGAAATAAACAAAAACATATGTTCTGTTCTGTTCTGTTTTTATACTCTGTTTTGGGTTCAGGCATGGAATCAGACAGCTGCGGAATCCGTGGGCTGATGGTCCAGAGTACATAACTCAGTGTCCGATCCGTCCAGGTCAAAGCTACACTTATAGATTCACAATCGAAGATCAAGAAGGTACTCTTTGGTGGCATGCTCATAGCCGATGGCTCAGAGCCACCGTCTACGGTGCTCTTATCATTTACCCTCGTCTCGGTTCTCCTTATTGTTGTAGAAATCGGACCGGATAGAGCAGGGTCGCAGCTAATAATTTGAGAAATAGTGCAATAAATGGAACACCGGATTTAACGTGGAAAACCCCAAAGGGGAAAAACCACGGACAAGGTAGAAGAATTTATTCCGAGGAAAATAATAGGAGTTACAACCTCTCAATTATAACGGAGAAAACAATAATAATTCTCTCGTTATAAAAGGAGAAAATAACAAACTCTCTAAATAATTCTCTCTCAACCGATCCCAAATACCCGTAAGGAAATATACCCGAAATGAAAAGAAAAAGTTTTTTTTTTTTTTTTCCCACTCATTCTCTCTTACGTTCTCTTCTTCTTCTTCCTTTCTCTCTGTGATTTTTTGGGATGAATGAACTGGTTCCATGGCTCTCCTTTTATAGAGAACAAGAGGGGGTTGGTGAGCTCACAATCTTGGACAAAACCATTTTCCAAAATGATGGCTGCCTAACATCACCGGCCAAGCCGTAATCAACTCCACCGGCCAAGCCGTAATCAACTCCACCGGCCAACCTACCAGCATGCACAAAACGTGCTTTAACAATCTCCCACTTGAAGATTTGATTGAGAATCAATCGGATCTTCACAACATTCTTTCTACCTTGTCATCTCATGTTGCTTACGTCTCCATCAGGCCACAAGAGGATCGACACCAAATAAACTTGTCAGTAGTGACTGCTTTCGTCAGAAAATCTGCTACGTTTTCTTTCGTATGAATCTTCTGCATATCCACCGTTCCTTCTTCCACTTTCTCACGAACGAAGTGATACTGGACTCGAATATGCTTGGTTTTTGAATGAAAGGCTGGATTCCTTGCAAGATGCACGACACTCTGACTGTCACAAAAAAGAGAAATTGTCTCTTGTTTGTGCCCGAGTTCCTCCATCACCATCTTCAACCACATTGCCTCTTTACTAGCTTGTGTAGCTGCTACATATTCTGCTTCTGTTGTTGACGTAGCCACAATCGACTGTAGTTTTGAAACCCAACTTACAGATCCACTAGCAAGTGCAAACACATATCCGGTTGTGGATTTGCTTTTATCCAGATCACCTGCATAATCTGAATCAACATATCCCCTGACAACAAAGTCTGATCCTCCATAACATAATGCAACATCTGAGGTACCCTTAATGTATCTTAGGATCCTCTTTACGGCATTCCAGTGCTCTTTACCAGGATTCGCCATGTACCGACTTACTACTCCCACTGCTTGTGCAATGTCTGGTCGTGTACAAATCATTGCGAACATTAAGCTTCCCACTGCTGATGCATACGGTACTCGAGACATTTCCATCCTTCCTTCTTCACTGCTAGGACTCATACTGGAGGATAACTTGAAATTAATAGGAAGTGGGGTAGAAACTGGCTTACAATCTTGCATGTTGAACCTTCGCAAGATTTTCTTCAAATAATTCTTCTGTGAAAGCCAAATCTTCCTATTATTTCTGTCTCGGTGAATTTGCACCCCTAGAATCTTGTTTGCTGGTCCCAAGTCCTTCATCTCAAACTCCCTAGCCAACTGTGCCTTCAATTCATTGATACGATCATTGTTGGGGCCTGCTATCAACACGTCGTCTACATACAGCAGCAATGTAATGAACTCTCCTTCACCAAACCTCTTGAAATATGCGCAAGGGTCTGCATGGAGTCTGCTGTATCCAAGGCTCATAATGAAGGAATCAAATCTCTTGTACCAACATCTTGGCGCCTGCTTTAGACCGTACAGAGATTTGTTTAACCTGCAAACCAAGTTCTCTTTTTCTTTTTCTTCAAAACCTTCTGGTTGGAGCATGTAAATTTCTTCCTCAATCTTTTTATCTTCTGTGAAGATAAAATCCCTGCTGATTATAACCTTGTGGGCAGTGGGATCCCACAGGCGATACCCCTTCACTCCATCAGCATATCCCAAGAACAAGCACCTTCTAGATTTTGGATCTAGTTTTGTAGTTTCTTGGGTATTGTACATCACGTACACTGGGCTCCCAAATATATGGAGGTCTGAATAATCTACTGGCTTTCCTGTCCACATCTCCATCGGTGTCTTCAACTCAATTGCAGTTGATGGCGACCGATTTATCACATAACAGGCGGTGTTGACTGCTTCTGCCCAAAACTTCTTCTCTAAGCTTGCAGCTCCCAACATTGCTCTTGTTCTTTCTAACAGAGTCCTGTTCATCCGCTCTGCCACTCCATTTTGTTGAGGAGTGTATGATGTAGTGAACTGCCTTTTGATGCCCTCTGCTTTACAGAATTTGATAAATGCATCACTAGTGTATTCACCTCCATTATCTGACCTCAAACACTTGATCTTCTTCTCAGATTCGAGTTCCACCCGTGCTTTGAAAACTTTGAAGACTGAAAACACATCCGCCTTACTCTTGATAGGATACACCCAACATCTCCTAGAGTAATCATCGATGAAGGACACAAAGTACTTCGCTCCTCCTAGTGATGTAACTGGTGCTTGCCACACATCAGAGTGAACCAATTCTAGAACCGCTTTACTTCTAGAATTCGATGTGCTAAACTTCAACCGATGCTGCTTGCTTGTAATACAATGCTCACAAAAGGATAATGATACCTTTGTGAGACCCGGAAGTAACTTTTTCTCTGCAAGAATTTTCATGCCTTGTTCCGACATATGCCCAAGTTTCTGATGCCACACCGTTGTAGCCATCTCACTGGAACTGCTTGAAGCAACAGATGCTTCTGATTCTGACAGAGTTTCTCCTTTTAACATGTATAACTTCGCAGCTATCTTATCTCCTTTCATAAGCACAATTGCTCCTCTAATTACTTTTAGAGTTTCATTCTCGACTTCAACTTTGCAACCAAGATCATCAAGTTGCCCTACAGATAATAAATTTTTCTTCAGCCCTTCTACGTGCCGCACCTCATGAATAGTACGAATTGTACCATCATACATCTTCATCTGAATGGACCCAGTGCCAACAATCTTAAGCTCATGATCATTGCAACTGTACACAGACCCTCCACAGATAGGTTCATATTGATGGAACCAATCTCTTCTAGAGGTCATGTGATATGTAGCTCCTGAGTCGAACAACCATATATCAGCGAACCTTCTCATGTTTTCGCTTGAAATTGCTGCTTCACAACACAAGGCTACTCCATTATCTGAAGTGTTTGCAACATTTCCTTGAGGGTTGGAATTCTTTAATTCCCAACAATCCTTCTTCAAGTGACCCTTCTTGCCACAGTGGTAGCATTTATAAATCTTCTTACTTCTTGACTTTGATCTACCATGTTTGTGACTCCCACTTGAGCCATGCTCCATTGATCTTCCTCTCATCACCGTCAATGCCTCCACTTGTGGAGTTTCTCGTCTGTCTTCCTTACTTTTGCGCCGACTTTCTTCTTCCAGAACCGCAGCTGCAACATCGTCAAAGACTAGACTGTCGGTGGAGACATTATTTGTTAAGTTGATGATGAGTTGATCATATGAATCTGGTAGACTTTGAAGTAGAAGCTCAGCACGCTCCTGTGATTCTACTTTATAGCTCAACGAAGTGAGTTGAGAAAATAAAGTATTCAAGGTGTTGATGTGCTCCGTCACTGAAGTAGATTCCGCCATCCGTAGAGTATAAAGCTTCCTCTTAAGGAAAATTTTGTTGTGCAGCGACTTGGCCTCGTACAATTTTGCAAGGTGATCCCATATCTCCTTTGCAGTCTTCTTCTCCTCAATGCTTGACAACACTCCATCTGCAAGTGCAAGGTGAAGATTTGCAATAGCATTCCCGTTCATCTCGTTCCACTTATCATCATCCGTGTATGTAGCCGGCCTTTCACTAATGGCCGCTAAGCAGCTATCTTTCCTCAAAATAGCCTTCATCTTCAACTTCCACAGCGCAAAATTGCTGCCGTTGAATTTTTCGATCTCAAATTTTGCCGCCATTGCTTCTTCCAGAATAACGAAACCAAAGCTCTGATACCACTTGTTGTAGAAATCGGACCGGATAGAGCAGGGTCGCAGCTAATAATTTGAGAAATAGTGCAATAAATGGAACACCGGATTTAACGTGGAAAACCCCAAAGGGGAAAAACCACGGACAAGGTAGAAGAATTTATTCCGAGGAAAATAATAGGAGTTACAACCTCTCAATTATAACGGAGAAAACAATAATAATTCTCTCGTTATAAAAGGAGAAAATAACAAACTCTCTAAATAATTCTCTCTCAACCGATCCCAAATACCCGTAAGGAAATATACCCGAAATGAAAAGAAAAAGTTTTTTTTTTTTTTCCCACTCATTCTCTCTTACGTTCTTTTCTTCTTCTTCCTTTCTCTCTGTGATTTTTTTGGGATGAATGAACTGGTTCCATGGCTCTCCTTTTATAGAGAACAAGAGGGGGTTGGTGAGCTCACAATCTTGGACAAAACCATTTTCCAAAATGATGGCTGCCTAACATCACCGGCCAAGCCGTAATCAACTCCACCGGCCAAGCCGTAATCAACTCCACCGGCCAACCTACCAGCATGCACAAAACGTGCTTTAACACTTATCCCTTCTCTATGCCTAAACGTGACATACCAATTCTTCTCGGTAATAATAAATAACTTCTAATCACTTCAAATATCATTTTGCATGATTACACATAACATTTGTCTTGGGAACACAGGGGAATGGTGGGATAGAAACCCAATGGACGTTTTGAGGCAAGCACAGTTCACTGGAGCAGCAGCTAATGTCTCTGACGCTTACACAATCAACGGCCAACCAGGAGATTTATACCGATGTTCGCGGTCGGAGACTGTACGTTTCCCAATTTCCCCTGGTGAGACGGTCCAGCTCCGTATCATCAACGCTGGATTGAACCAAGAGCTCTTCTTCTCAGTCGCCAACCATCAGCTCACAGTTGTGGAAACCGATTCTGCCTACACAAAACCATTCACCACTAGTGTCATCATGATTGGTCCCGGTCAAACCACTAACGTCCTCCTCACTGCGAACCAACGACCCGGCCGCTACTACATGGCAGCTCGTGCCTACAACAGCGCGAATGCCCCTTTTGACAACACGACAACAACTGCTATCTTGGAGTACGTCAATGCTCCGACTAGACGTGGTCGCGGCCGCGGTCAAACCGCTCCAGTTTTCCCGGTTCTTCCGGGATTCAACGACACCGCAACCGCAACCGCTTTCACCAACCGTCTGCGGTACTGGAAACGAGCTCCAGTACCACTTCAGGTCGACGAGAACCTCTTTTTCACTGTCGGGTTGGGGCTAACCAACTGCTCCAACCCCAACAGTCCGCGTTGCCAGGGTCCTAACGGGACCCGGTTCGCGGCCAGCATAAACAACCAGTCCTTCGTGCTACCACGAAGAAACTCCGTCATGCAGGCTTATTACCAAGGCATGCCCGGTATCTTCACGACAGACTTCCCACCTGTTCCACCGGTCCAATTCGATTACACTGGTAACGTTAGCCGTGGGCTATGGCAGCCCGTGAAAGGAACCAAAGCATACAAGCTTAAGTACAAAGCTAATGTTCAGATTGTTTTACAAGACACGAGCATTGTCACGACTGAAAATCATCCCATGCATCTTCACGGGTACCAGTTCTATATAGTCGGGTCTGGTTTCGGGAATTTCAACCCGAGAACTGATCCGGCTCGGTTTAACCTGTATGACCCACCGGAGAGGAATACCGTTGGTACACCTCCAGGTGGTTGGGTTGCAATCCGGTTCGTTGCTGATAATCCAGGTAATTAATATACATAAATAATAATCAAGCGAGTTAGCCTCAACCTTTAAACCATAACTTTGTTGTAATAATGCAGGAGCATGGTTTATGCATTGTCACATTGATTCACATTTGGGATGGGGTTTAGCGATGGTTTTCTTGGTTGAGAACGGACAAGGACAGTTGCAATCTGTGCAGGCTCCACCTTTGGATCTTCCAAGATGCTAATAAATCTCTAAGGATTTGTGGAGTTTTGTTTTTATTTTTATGTTTAATCCAAAAAGGCTTTAAAGGTCTTTATTATGTGTTGTTGTTAAAGATCAACAACTGCTCTATTGAAAGTTGTTCATCTTTTGGTTTCCATGTACTCTTCTTGCTTGTTATTTTCCACGTTATGTAGAAAATCATCATTTTCCAATATTAAAAAAAAAAAGACAAATTAAAGCTTATGTTTCAAATTTTGTAATACTCATCCTCTTCTTGCTCATGTGACTGCAATCATCAAAAACAATAGATATACTGAAGTCTTCCAAACGAAGTATGCTTTGCTCTCAAGAACACACAAATCTGTACAACTACAAGCTCAAGTGAGTACTCGAAATGAAGTATGCTTTCTTATTAACCACGTCTTGGTGATTTAGTGGTTTTCTTTAGAGGAGAAATTGCCCGGTTGATTTAGGTCAGGGATCAATTTTCCTCTATTGCGAAATTATTAACTCTACATGTGGCCACACAAATAAGAGTTATTGTTTACGGTCCATTTGAATATCCGAAAAATGTCTATCTGCGAGTTTCACATCCCATCTAAAAGTTAGGTCTATCTCTTTAATAGAACCGAATTTAACCTTTTTGTTTCAAAAAAAAAGAAGTATGCTCTGTTCTCCAGAACACACAACGTTTCACAAACTCAATATTCAGTACAAACTAACAACCATTTCTTTCTTCTTTAGCTATCTCAAACCATTCAACATGTTGGATAAGCTTCAAATGTTACTTGAGGCCCAAGTTATTCATAAAGGACTTTGGATAACTAATACTATTAGGATTAGGATAAAGGATTTTCCTAAATTAATATGTAATAGGATAGAGACGGATTTCTAGTACCTATATAAATAGATCATCGTGTGTGATGAATCTATAAGGAAGTATACACAACTTGTTTAGTTTTTGAGATAAGTTTTCTAAACATAATAAAAGGAAGGACTCTTTTATAAGTTGTTGTGTGCAAGCTGATCTTCGAGATCAAACATAATCAAACGTTTTGATCACTTTATTTGGTATCAGAGCACCCAGGTTTGCACTAAGAAGATTGAGACACGAAAACTATGGGTGATACGAAGCCTCCGACGAAGACAAGAGATGCTGTACCATCCGCAGTTGTTTGTCCGATGCTTTCCTCATCAAATTATACAGTTTGGGCGATGAGGATGAAAGTTCTTTTAAGAGTTCATAAGGTTTGGGAGACAATCGATCCTGGATCAAACGATGAAGAGAAGCAAGATATCGCTACTGCTCTCTTATTCCAGTCAATTCCGGAGAACCTTATTTTGCAGGTTGGAGAACAGAACTCCCCAAAAGAGATATGGGAAGCCATAAAATCCAGAAACCTTGGTGCTGAACGTGTAAAAGAAGCACGACTCCAGACCTTAATGAATGAGTTTGAGCGCTTAAGGATGAAAGACTCAGACACCATCGATACCTTCTCTGGAAAGATATCAGAGTTGGCGTCAAAATCAGCCTCTCTAGGGCAATCTCTTGAAGAACCTAAACTAGTGAAAAAGTTTCTAAATAGCTTACCTCGAAGTAAGTATATTAATATTATAGCTTCACTGGAACAAGTACTCGATTTGAATAAGACGAGCTATGAAGATATTGTTGGGAGACTCAAAGCATACGAGGAACGGATACTCGATGAAGATACACATGAACCGCAAGGAAACTTGTTATTTTCAAACTCTGATGGCTCGTACAATCGACAAAAGTTCGATAATTCAAGAAACAGAGGCAGAGGTCGTGGACATGGAAGAGGTTTCAGAGGAAGAGGACGAGGTCGTGGCCGTTACACCTCGCAAGACAGACAAAAAGACAAGAAAGATATGTCTCAGATCGTATGTTTCAAGTGTGACAAAACTGGACACTTTGCTTCTGTTTGTCCAGAAAAGAAACATAATGATCACGAACTTAACAAAGGAGAAACAGAGGTAGCCGACGTCGCTCTGTACTTACACGAGACTGTCTATCTAAACGAAGAAAAGGTTATGCCGAAAACTTATGAAACAAGTAAGAAAGAAGAAGGAGTTTGGTACCTGGATAATGGCGCAAGTAATCATATGACTGGTGAGAAGTCATATTTCTCGGAGTTAAACGAAAAATAAAAGGAAAAGTGAAGTTCGGAGATGGATCTTGTGTCAGCATCAACGGAAAGGGATCAATTATTTTTGAAGCAAAAACAGGGGAGCAGAAACTTCTAACTGATATCTACTTCATTCCTGAGTTAAGAAGTAATATATTAAGTCTCGGACAAGCTACAGAACAGGGCTGTGAAGTAAGGATGAAGGAAGACTACTTGACTCTAACAGACCCTAATGGAAGATTGCTCGTAAAGGTACTGAGATCACCTAATCGACTGTACAAAATCAGTCTAAAAATCGGCAAACCAGCTTGTCTATTTACGAAACTTAATGAAGAACCTTGGAAGTGGCACGCAAGACTCGGACACATCAGTTTTAAAACCATAAAGAAGATGGCGTCGGGTGATATGGTTTTAGGTTTACCAAGTATTGAAGGAGAAAAACAGATGTGTGACTCGTGTCTGGTAGGAAAACAAACTCGTCAAGCTTTTCCTAAAGCCACGAACTACAGAGCCTCTCAAGCACTAGAGTTATTATACGCAGATCTCTGCGGACCGATCTCACCAGCAACACTATCACACAACAAGTACATCTTTGTCATAATAGATGATCACACAAGGTATATGTGGTCAATATTGCTAAAGGAGAAAAGTGATGCGTTCGAGAGATTCAAGACATTTAAAAGTCTTGTTGAGAAGGATGTCAACAAGGAGATTCAAACACTACGTACAGACAGAGGTGGAGAGTTCACGTCAAAAGATTTTCAAGACTACTGTGACAAGAATGGAATCAGACGTCACTTAACGGCCCCTTATACACCGCAACAGAATGGCGTTGTAGAGAGAAGAAACCGAACACTCATGGAGATGACGAGAAGTATCTTAAAAGCCATGCATGTTCCAAATTATATGTGGGGAGAAGCAGTACGTCATGCCACGTACTTAATCAATCGTGTTCCTACAAGGGCTTTAAAGGAACAAACCCCATACGAATGTCTAAAAAACAGGAAACCAAGCATTGCTCATCTCAGAATTTTCGGATGCATTGCTCACGCTAAAGTTGACTCAGGACAACTTAAGAAGCTTGATGATCGATCAATGAAGCTAGTGCATCTCGGAATAGAACCAGGAACGAAGGCTTACCGGCTTTACAATCCAACCTCAAAGAAGATAATTGTAAGTCGTGATGTAGTCTTTAATGAGAAAGAATGCTGGAACTGGAAGGGAGCTGAGACAGATGAGACAAACGGATCAGGCATGTTCAAAATGACGTGGGGAGACGTTATGAATAATGGACATGGTCCTTACTTGGCCGGCACGCAACAAGAAGACACTGCTGAAGAAAATGAAACGCAGTTACCAGACTCTGATATGTTCAACACGGATTCTGACTTTGAACAGTTCGAACCGCAACAACCTAGAAGATCAACTCGACAAGTGAAACGTCCAAGTCACCTAGAAGATTACATTCTATTAGCTGATTTGGAGTGTGAGATTGTTCTTCTTTCACTTGACGACGAGCCAATCAATTATCAAGAAGCAAAGGACTGCATTCAATGGACAAACGCTTGCACGGACGAGATTGACTCGATCAACAAAAACAAAACTTGGGTTTTAGTTGATAAACCTGTTGGAGTTAAAATCATAGGTCTTAAATGGGTGTTTAAGATCAAGAGAAATGCAGACGGTTCAATCAACAAATATAAAGCCAGGTTGGTCGCAAAAGGTTACGTACAAGAACATGGAGTTGATTACGACGAAGTATTCGCTCCTGTTGCTCGAATAGAAACAATAAGGCTCTTGATCGGTATGGCTGCTATAAATGGATGGGAAATTCACCACCTCGATGTCAAAACGGCATTCTTACATGGTGAGTTAACTGAAGCAGTATACGTATCTCAGCCTGAAGGGTTTGAAAAGAAGGGAGAAGAACATAAAGTTTTCAAACTTTCTAAAGCTTTATACGGATTAAAGCAAGCTCCAAGAGCCTGGAACACAAAGCTTAATCAAATATTGATCAACATGAAGTTCATCAAGTGTTCGAAAGAAAGCTCAGTATATCGAAAGAAGGAAGGAGACAAACTTCTCATCGTCGCCATCTATGTCGATGACCTCTTTGTAACAGGAAATTCATTGAAGGCAATCATGGAGTTCAAAGAAGGGATGTCTAACAAATTCGATATGTCTGATCTTGGGAAGCTTACCTATTATCTAGGTATTGAAGTAAAGCAAAGCTCGAAAGGAATAGAGATCAAGCAAGAAGCTTATGCAAGCCGAATCTTAAAGGATGCAGGGATGGACGCCTGCAACTCAACACAAGTACCCATGGAGTTTGGGTTAAAGTTATCGAAAGCTCTTGATGAAGCAGAGATCGACGCAACCTTATAC
This sequence comes from Moricandia arvensis, assembly GCA_905132765.1. Lineage (NCBI taxonomy): Eukaryota > Viridiplantae > Streptophyta > Magnoliopsida > Brassicales > Brassicaceae > Moricandia > Moricandia arvensis. Next base: position 29,274 of record CAJHQP010005284.1, on the reverse strand, counting down.
CGAAGGAGAATAGGTTGTCTCAGGTATCTCTTACATACAAGACCTGATTTGGCTTTCTCCGTTGGAATCTTAAGCAGATATATGCAATCTCCAAGAGAATCACATGGAAACGCTTTGAAGCAAGTTCTAAGGTATCTAAAGGGAACTATCGGCAATGGCTTAATATTCAAGAAAGGTGGAACACAGAAGCTTATTGGGTTCAGCGACAGCAGTCATAATACTGATCCTGATGATGGGAAAAGTACTACAGGACACATCTTTTACTTCGGAGGCACGCCAATCACGTGGTGTTCTCAGAAGCAACAGACGGTGGCCTTATCTTCCTGCGAAGCTGAATTTATGGCAGCCACAGAAGCTGCAAAACAAGCCATCTGGCTCCAAGACCTTCTAAGTGAAATCACAGGGAACGATCATGAAAGGACGACAATTTACGTTGACAACAAATCAGCCATAGCACTTGCCAAGAATCCAGTCTTTCACCGGCGAAGTAAGCACATTCAGAAACGATATCATTTCATTCGTGAGTGTGTCGAAAAGGATCAAATCGAAGTGGAGTTTGTACGTGGAGAGGATCAATGTGCAGACATTTTGACAAAAGCTTTAGCAAAGATAAAGTTTAACGAGATGAAGAACAAGATTGGAGTACAAGATACACTAAAGGGAGATTTGAAGCTTAAAGGGGAGAATGTTGGATAAGCTTCAAATGTTACTTGAGGCCCAAGTTATTCATAAAGGACTTTGGATAACTAATACTATTAGGATTAGGATAAAGGATTTTCCTAAATTAATATGTAATAGGATAGAGACGGATTTCTAGTACCTATATAAATAGATCATCGTGTGTGATGAATCTATAAGGAAGAATACACAACTTGTTTAGTTTTTGAGATAAGTTTTCTAAACATAATAAAAGGAAGGACTCTTTTATAAGTTGTTGTGTGCAAGCTGATCTTCGAGATCAAACATAATCAAACGTTTTTGATCACTTTATTTCACATGACCATCAATATTAAGCTCGTGTTTAGTGTTTATGCACATTACAAATTAAAAATATAAAATATGTACAAAATTTAATTTTTGATAAACAAAAATATAATCTCTCTTTTTAAAAGTTTTGATCAAAATCAAGTTAACTCAAAGAAGGTTCGGTCCGATTCTCCATCTACCACAACCTTGGTTTAGCTCCGCATCAAGCATTTAAAAAACGGTACTACACTACACCCCTAGTCTGAATGCGCTCACTGCTTCACCACCCTGCTATCCTACGCACTCCTCCTCCGGTTTATTCTCTTATCCTGCGCACCATGCCCACCGCTGCTTCTTCCTCTTCCTTGCTCCTCCCTTCCGTATCTCTCAACAATCTCTCCAGCTCCAGAACCAGAAATGCTTCCTCCTTCGGATTCGCCGTCACCCGATCTAGGGTCTCCATGAGCATCTCCGCCGGATCTCAGGCTGCAATCAACGACTCCTTGTTCGCCCATTACAAACCCACCTCTGCTTTTCTCTTTCCCGGTCAGGTAACCACCTCTTCCCCGATAAGTAGAATTGAATTGGATCGTATGACATCGGAAAGGAGAGGTTTTTAATGGAAGAAAAGTCTATTCTTTTCACGAAAATTTCGAAATGTCCTGACTTTCTTGGGCGATGACAAAGTTTTGCTGATGAATCTGATTATAAACATTACATTGTTACAGAACTTGTCGTGTAATGATTTTTTGAAATATATATATATATATATATATATATATTAGGGAGCTCAAGCAATAGGGATGGGCCAAGAGGCTCAGAGTGTTGCAGCAGCTGGAGACTTGTATAAGAAAGCTAACCATATCTTGGGGTCTTTGCTTCTTCCAACCATTATTCCCTTTGTTTTCTTCTTTTCATTTAGTGAATGAATAAATTAAAGTCTATATGGTGGCTTTTTAGGTATGATCTTCTTGACATTTGTGTTAATGGACCAAAAGAGAAGCTTGATTCCACTGTCATTAGCCAGGTTCATCTTTCTCTTCTTCCCTGGTTTCGGATCCGTTAAGTTATACCATCTTCTTTTTTTGTCACCTATATCTAGCAGAACTGAATCATTTTATGTAGTATTTGATGATTGTTTTGTATGTAGAATGGTCTCTTAAGTTCTTGGTTTTGTCATTTTTATCAGCCTGCTATTTATGTCACAAGTCTAGCAGCAGTTGAATTACTTCGTGTTCGTGAAGGCGGCGAACAAATAATTAACTCGGTTGATGTGACTTGTGGTCTCAGCTTAGGAGAGTACACTGCTCTCGCTTTTGCTGGAGCCTTCAGGTTAGTTAACCATACAACACTGTCTCATGTCATAAAAAAATACCAAAGTTAGGACAGTTTTGTGACAAAACCAAATCCTTGATTGAGAACATGTTGGAAACCAAATCACAGAATTTCAAAGGTTCTTTAAGATAACGTTTTAGTTTGTTTCATTTATATCTTTGTGAACCATCCACCTTAGTTTTTGTTTGTTTCATTTACTTTAAAGCTTTGAGGATGGGCTAAAGCTTGTAAAACTTAGAGGGGAAGCCATGCAGGTAAGATCTTAACAAACTTCATTCTGCATATGCGTCACTAGTTATGTCAAGTTTAGGTTGATGTTGTGCTTGAAGTGACTGATCACTTAGACTTTAATTAAAATGCCTTTTCAGGCTGCTGCGGATGCTGCTAAGAGTGCAATGGTTAGTATCATAGGGTTGGACTCTGAAAAAGTTCAGCAGTTGTGTGATGCAGCAAATCAGGAAGTAGAAGCAGCTGACAAAGTTCAGATCGCAAATTACTTATGTCCGGTAATACATATGTCCTCCAAGACTCCTGTGCATTTTAGACCTGTAATAATAATCAACTGCACATTGTAGGGTAATTACGCAGTATCTGGAGGTCTTAAGGGAATCGAAGTTGTTGAGGCTAAAGCTAAGTCATTCAAGGCCAGGATGACGGTAACCTCTCTACCTATGTCTCTTGTTCAGTTATCTTATGTTGAGGCTATAAGAAACATGGTTGTTGGCTGTGTAGGTTCGTCTAGCTGTTGCAGGTGCATTCCACACAAGTTTCATGGAACCAGCGGTGTCGAGATTAGAAGCTGCATTGGCAGCAACGGAGATCAGAAGTCCTAGGATCCCAGTGATCTCCAATGTTGATGCACAGCCTCATGCAGATCCAGACACGATCAAGAAGATACTTGCACGCCAGGTAAAAACAAGATCAATACATGTGTTTACTTATTTTTGTGGCAAGGAAAGGATAAAGCAAGAGACTCAAAGGGTGTTGAAACGGTCAGGTGACATCTCCAGTGCAATGGGAGACAACAGTAAAGACACTCTTATCCAAAGGACTTAAAAGCAGCTATGAACTGGGACCTGGAAAGGTATTTTGGTTTCTAGCCTCGTAAACCTTTAAGAGCTTGAAGCTTCTTCTTCGTCTAAGTTGTGTGTGTGTGTTTATGCATTTCAAACGGCAGGTGATTGCAGGGATATTGAAGAGAGTAGATAAAAGCGCCAGTGTCGAAAACATTAGTGCTTAAGTGAGGACTCTGGCTAGCTTTTTGTTCATGTGTGTTTTGAGTTGAGGATTACTAATAATAAAGTAAATTAAATCTTATGTATGTGGAATCTCTGCTGTTTTAGTAGTTTTGGAATTCAAAGTTTTGAATCAAATATTAATGTAACACTCGGCAAAATATATGTTTGAGATATCTTAAGTTTCGGTTGATGAAAGGGCCAACACTTCATATCTACTTTGGCTTCTCTCTTTGAAGTCTTCTTTACTAAACTCTTGTGTAATTATTTTCAAGTTATAAAGAAATGTTGACCAAAAAAAAAAGAATGAGCAGATTAGAACAGAAGAAGAGAAGATTAGTGGGGGAAAATATGTTGTCACAAAATTGAAAGAAAAAAAAATGTAGAGCTCAGTCACATGGCAATATCATCTTCACTATCAGGAAGCTGCGAAGGACCCAACCATCGCTAAAGCCAATAATCACCACAGCTCAATTACAACAAATGTGCACCAGCCGGGAATCGAACCCGGGTCTGTACCGTGGCAGGGTACTATTCTACCACTAGACCACTGGTGCTTGATGTTTACTTCTAGAGATTCTGCTATAATCTCAGGTCTGAGTTACACTCATCACTGTTGTTATCTTTTGTTGTCTGTTCTTGGGTAGCTTGATGTCGCGGTTATTGGTGAAGCAGTTTTGTAGCCATGCTTGAGGAAGTTAAGTGTTCTGAATACAGGCAATGTTAGAGATTGTGGAGTTAAGCTTCTTCGAGATGAATTTTTTTTCCTGTAGATGCTATATTGTTTAATATAATGTTCAGACTTTGAGGAAGAGATCGTGATTCCTTCTCGTTCTGCAGGTCAGATCATTTTCTCGACTACTCCACTATTTTTAACTGTCCATACCAACTAGCTCTCAAGGGTCTGCTCAAACTTATGTAGATGCATCAGTAAATATACATGTTACCCCCTTTACATGCTTTGTTCTGGTACTGTGCCTCTGCAACATACTTATTCAAGCAGTTCAACATAATGGAAGTAAAGGGAGATGTGATCGTGATGGGGTTCATACGGGCTTTTTCGATGTGTTAAATAATCCAGTGCAACAAGAGAACACAAGATATTCATCAGAAAATTTGAATCTTTATCTATTCCTTTTTTAGTATATCTCATAAAAACAAATAAAACTACAAACAAAGATCTCTCTAATCTGAGAAAGCAAATTAGAAAAACAAGGCCTTGAGGGGGTGGAACTCTAATCTGATAACATTATTGCGTGAAAACAAATCAGTATACAAACAGGTATCTCTCTAAAGAGCGAGTGTGTTAACACTAACAAACCAGCAGCTCTATGAAGAATCAATTTACCTGAATCAGGCAAGTAAATATAAGCCAAACTCATGTTTATATCTTCTTCAAGCTGTGTTTGAGTCGCCGTTGACATCTTGAAAGAATGATTTGACTGTTTCATAAGTGGACCAGCAGATCGCAGCTGCTGGAGCATGGAATAGCATTCTTGGTAGCCATCCTCTTGCAAGTCCTCTATAACCATCTTTCTTCACTATTGTGCGGAACACATCGCTTATTGAACCGTTCTTGAACCGGTCACAACCGCACACACCCTGAAACATAGAGACAAATTCTCAGAACATAGAAAAAACAGACCGAGCCGAAGAAATGGCTTGTCCTTAGGGTTTGAGTGAAACAAAACAAGCATCGAAAGTTGCTAAAACATTATAAACCTTGAACTGACATTTGTTTGATCTTTTCTTCATCTTTCACCTCATTAAGTAATAACTGAGACCACACAAATCGAAACATACCTCGTAGATACAGTATCCAACAATGATCCTATTACTTTTAAACCTAGGACACTTAAAAATCATCTTTATAAGCTAGAACCCCTTTAAAACCTATAGAGCTACATAACAACCACGGGAAAACAGCTTTGACTTAACACTGTCATGAAGTGGTCACTGGAACAAGTTTTATAAAGACAAAACATAACCAGGCAAATGGAAACAACTTCATTGACAAAACATAAAGTCCTTATCTTGACGCAGTATCCTTTCTACCGATGCTTGATGTAATCTACCTGACATTGCAACTGTGTCTTAACAACATCAAGCGGCGTAGTCACAACAGCCGCCAACCCACCAGCCGCAGCACCCGCCGTAGCGTAAATCAACCACCCTTCCTCCTCCTCTCCACCACCAACATGCTCCGGAGAAACCTCCCTCAACCCCCTCTTAACCGCCTCATACGTCGCGAAATGAACAGCAGTAAACGGAGCGTTCATAAGCACAGTCGTCCTATAAGAAGCATAAAAAGCACCAAACCCTTCCTCTTTCACCACCCTCCTAACACAATCCCAAACACCTCTATAAGTCCCGTTCCCAATCTGCAGCCTCTGCTTAACCATATCCATCGGAGTAAAAACAGCATCGCTCGCCACCGTGGCACACACGCCTGAAACCGCGTGAGCCGCGGGGTTGTTAGGGTTCCCGCTGGATAGATACTTCTTGGAGACTTCGTAAAAGGAGAAGTAAACGGCGTGAGCTGGCCGGCGCCGAGGCCCATGGCCCATATGCCTCGGTACAGAGCGGAGGGTCCCTCTGTTTTGATGATAGACCGGAAAGCTTGCGTGATTCCGACGGGTTTGATAGGGCAGGGACGGATGGCTTGCATGTGGGTCTTGATGGTGTCGACGGGGAACATCGCCATGTGTTCGACGGAGCCGGCGATGGAACCGGCGACCATGAGTTGGTGGAATCGGAGGGCGTTGGTTTGGGATGGGACGATGACGGCAGGGTGGAAGTCCGGTGGTTGTGGGATCGGACGGAGGTCGTTGGATGCAGCTTCTGTCGCCATTGTTGGAGAAGAGAGAGAGAGAGAGAGAGAGAAAGGTTTCTTCTTGGGGTTTTAGGGAGGAGGATTAGGTTTTTGTTAAATTAAATCTGGAGATTTGACACTGAAATCTCCGACAAGAGGAAGTAGGCGGCGAGTAAACTAAACATGGTTTGGGCTTTACATCCCTTTTATTTCCCCTAAGGATAATATTTTTTTTTGTCTTAATTCGTTTTAATTAGCAGAAAAACAGGAAGACTGATAAAAATCTGTCTATTATATGCATTTTTGATCAAAATTTTGTTTTTCAGTCTAGATCATCTAATCTTGTTTTGACTAAAAGTTTTAATCCCAAAATTTTATTGAATATTTTTTTGTTACAGACTAGTATACAATTTTAGCTGGTTTTAATAAATTTTAAATTAATAAATATTAATTTAAATGTTATTATTTACACAGTTCTTATTAGACTACGACATATTCTAGCTAGTGTTTAGCTACTTTATTTAAAAACTAATTCAAATAAAAATATAGAATCAAGTTATTTAAGTTTCTAAAAACATATATGAATAATTAATAACATTAAATATAATACCTATAGAAATGAGGAAAGCTAAATATTTGGAATCATGTTAAACATTAATTGAAAAAAAAAATAACAGAAAAACACTTAAAAGAATCAAAATAAATTATTTATTTCATTTTACGTTTCATTTAGTTTTGTTTTTGGTTTTATTGAAGAATCTCAAAATATTAAAATATAAATTTAAGCTTAGAAAAAAAAAATCTGATTTAATTGGCCCATATCAATTTAAATGATCCTCCATTGGTTCAAATTGATATAATTTGGTTACACCAAATCACATCAAATTAAATTATTGACTAATTTAATTATATAGTTAGATAATAAGTTTTTTTCGTTACAATGCTGTTTCTTAGTGAAAATTAACAAGTTTGTCTTATTTATTTCTAGTTTTTTTAATTTTTATATTTCATTAAACTAATTCTCTAATTAACCATGTTAACTTTTAAATATTCAATATGAATATAATATATAAATAGCATTTTGTTGAAGCAAATGGAATAATTTATTTTGTCGGTGGTTTTCTATAGAACGTTTATTTTTTTTTTTTAATCTGGGGGTATCCCGGGCCGAGGTCCAGACTAATTCCCAACGGAAGGTGCAGCTCACGGATGGACCTTCTTTTCGGGTATTCAAATGGGCCGAAGCATTAACCCATATCCACGTGACCACAAATCAGGGTAATCTGATGACAACGGATTCGATTTCTTCAGTGTTGGTATAAATAGAAAACCTGTGAGACCCAAATCATTTTCTTTGAAATTTGCAGTGATCAGTAAAAGAGCGGACCACCAAGAGAATTGTCAGCGTGACGACGGTAGGTGCCCATAACGGTTTACCATGACTCAAACCAAACAAAGGAATAGTGATAAGAAAAGCAATAGAATAGCAATCTTGTTACTTTGTATTGTAATATTTCAAATATCATCAGTTCCAAATTTAGCAAAAAGAAAGAAAGAATATTAGTAGTCAAAATGTGGAAACTGGAATCGGGATTTAGTGTCGAGGTGCTCCAATCCACTTCATATTCTACTCGAAAATGAAGTTTAAAATAAAATAATACTTCAACTCCAATTCAGTTACACATCTATAGTAGAATAAAAACGGATTTACTCCTTAAATGAATAATACTTTTTTATTTTTGTTCATTATTCTGTTATACACTCTAAAATGGAGTAGGGTTAGAATAAAGCTAATACTATTACGAAATTACTCTATTTTAAAGGAGGGGGGGGAATGAAATTTACGTTGGAGTTTATACATTGTTGCATTGGAGATGCTCTTGTGGTCAAATAAATTTAGGATTAGCCATTAGCTTAGTACAAGAGTTCAAGAAACTATGTTCTTATTCTCTCTTTGTTTACACTACATGTTTCTCACTTCCTTCATTTGTTATGAACTCAGTTCTCAGCTACGTATGTTGTATCACAATCATCCTGAACTGTTATATCTACTGCAAAGGCATAGAATACTGAGATCATCGCAAATCGCATTTATTTTGTTTTATTTTGCTCTCTGTTTTTACGGTGACACCCCATCTCTATTGTATGTGATGGGAACTTTAAAGTTCCTTTTTACTTTCCTTTTCCCCAACAAATTACGGATTGACCATCAAAGACATAATCCACGTTTTGAGAACTTTAAAGTTGTCGACAGTAATTATATTCATGTATATCTAATCGAATATAAAACTGTATATTATTGCAGATTTTTTTCCCTCTCTCTCTTTTACATCAGAGCATTATGTAAAAAAAAAGTACCAGCATAAATTACTCAAAATTTGAATTGACATTAATAACCAAACATGAATAAAACAACCAATAAATAAAGTTATCCATGATATAATCTAGACATCTTCACTAATGAATATGATAGTGTGTTTGTGCGCTCAAGGTACATATACAGTCAACAAATTCTGGAAACTCAGTTTTGAATTATGTTTAGAAAATTCTGTCATCTTTATCTTGTATCATTTTTATTAATTCCTGACAATCAATTCCAAGACTCTGACATAATGAATATTGAATCATATCATTCATAACCCGTATAAGTACTTCCTCTTAGGAAGGAGAGGAGATAATCTTCTGCACTGGTTTTTATATATGTCCATTCAAGTATTTCATATCCACTTACATCCACTAAAATGCATATCATAGCGCTAAGATTCAACCACTATATATTTTATTTATAAAACTATTTGTTTCACTAAATTTGATAACTGAAAAAGGTAAGTGCGCCAAAAAATAGTACAAAAAATATTTTATACTTAAAAGGATAAAGACGATGAATTTTTATTATATTATCACAAATTTCCCATAAATAAATTTAAATATTATGAAAATAATATGAATTGTGATTAAATATATTTTATAATTAACATTCAGAAAGTAAAGAGTACGTATAATGTGTACATAAATTAAAAATAAATAATAAATAATAGAAAAATTACAATATAACAGATACTAATTAGATATAGTAGTTACAAGTATGTGAAAATTTAAAACTTAAAGAAATTTCTATATTTTAATTTTAGATATTAATTTTATTTAACATATCATTTAATATATTCAATATGATAATTACTTTAATTAACATAGATTGAAAGAGAATAATTATATTCAAAATCAAGCAATAGATATATAAATAAAATATCAGAAACTAATACTATTTATTTATTTTAGTTATGATTATTAATCTATATATTATAGATTTAAATTTAATTAAAAATTATAAAAAGCAGAGAATCTAAATATTATGAAAATACTATTTTTCCTTATTTTTTAGCTCTCTAGTATCTAAAATATATACATAGAAATAATTTTAATAATTAATAAACAAGAAATATATACAAGCATATCTTGGATAAAATAGAAATAATTAACAATTTATTTGATAATTATGATTACATATATTTTACTTCTTTAAAATGACTAAAATAAGCAAAATACTTTAATTTTTTTCTTAAAAAATATTTAAATAGCACAGTTTAGAAGAAGGCAAAATTCACATTTTTTTTTGAAATAAGACTACTAAACAATTAAGGACATCACATTGTTGTTTAAGAAAAGCATGAAGATACAGACGCTCTCATGTACATATTCATCATCTCCCTATTTACTTTGCATCAGTGTATGTATAGATTTTTTACAGTTATATTACTTATGTGTTTTCGTTTTTATCTTGCAAATGATTGGTTGAGGTGTGATTTTTATGTGAAGGTGCAAGGACGGATATTAGAGAAATAGATAAATCAAAATTAATCATAGACTCATATTGTCTTCGTACAAAATGGTTTAAGAAATGGGTTGTGTTGTGTAGCCTTAAGAGGTGATCCTTGTTGGGCCGACAAAGCTACATGTGATTCAAAATGTCCTCGGCCTCGGCCTCGTCCTCCTTCTCCTTAAAGTAATCTGTAATAAAAGAATTTGTATTAAAAGCGTTTGTCTACCGTATGAAATAATAAATAATAAAAATTTATCCAATTTAATTTAGTTTGGTAATATTTGTTGGATTTAAATATTGTAATTACCTATACGAAAATATTTGGAATCCATTATTATTAGGGTCTAAATTATTATAAGAGATGATATAAGCAGATAAAATGGAAAACTATTGAGCTAATGTAAAAATAATTTTATCTCGTAATAGAGGATTTATTTTTAGATAAATGTATCATTACAAACTGTAATATACTTTATTGAAGAAAAGGATCATAAATTTAAGTAATTGGAAGGATTTACAGTCGCACGGAGTATAACTAAAACAATTTCAAATTTTGCTAAATGTTATTTTTATCTGAAGTTAAACAAAAATTAGAAGACTACACGCACGATGACATAAATGAAAAGAGCAAGTTGTTATGTTTATGTATCGAATATGTGCACACAAATTAGACCACATATTGAAAAGTTGAACAATCAAAGATTTATTAAAATTGAGCATACTCATTTGCAAACATATTTGTTCATCAAATATAGAATTCTTTTTCATTATGAAAAATAACATATAAAAGTATTGTTTGTTCATTATATCTGGCCGTATAGAATTATCTTTTCTCTTCTTTTTTTCTCTGTGAAAAGGTTTTTTTCTATACATAGAAACAATATGTTGAGTTAGAGCATTTCCATCCATATTTATTCTAAATCGGAGTAGATGAGTGATGAACAAAAAAACAAAAATAGTACTATATAAATGAATATTTTTTATTTTTTTGTTTATCATTTCATTTCATTTCTCACTTCACTTTGGAATAAAATATTGAGCGGAGATGAAGATGCTCTTAGTTTTGATTTGGTTAATATTGTTTAAGAAAATCTTTTGTTATTAAAGATACATGTTATAGTTGGAGAAGTATATAGAAAGAAATACCCGCTGCTATAGTTGAAAGAACTCAAGCAAACGAGTAAGTTGGTGTGGTATTATCATATGACATATTTGAATCATAAGAGCATATTTATTGGTGGTCTTTAAGCGAGATCTTAGGAACAGTTAAGGACTTGTTCTTAGTTTTTAACTAAAAAAAATTAACGACGCCTCTTATATAAGATACGTCTTTAATTTTTTCAGTTAAAATAAAAAAAACAAGTTCTTAACTATTCCTAATGACCTCTGCTTAAGTACCACCAATAATCATGCTCTAACGCGTTATGAGAATAAGTACTGAGATGACTAACCATAGGCCCTTCTTAACTCTTATCCTTTCCCGTGAATTGCAGAATGATCGTTAACATGAGCGGTGTCGTTTAACACTCATTATATTATATGAATAGAGAAAAAAAATTAAATCTGAATAACTTTTAATGGATACTACACCATGCAAACTAAAGGAAAAAAATCTTGTGTGCTATCAAACAAAGATGAAAAGAGAGAGTAGAAAGTAGCTCAATCTGATCCAAACACTAGCGGTTGCAGCTGCGCTATGTGGAGTTTGGTGGTTGAAAGCGACGACGAGGAGGTAGTCGGTGATCGAACTGGTCCGGGAACCGGAGCTGCAACGGGACCCAACGAGGCAGGTAGGACGAGGATTTGAAGCTTTTGTCCTATGTCGCAGTGACCAGGACTCCACATATGAAGTTTTGGTATCCCGGTTTTGTAAGACTGATAGTATCAGATCCGGTTTGATATTTGGCTAATGGTTTAGACGGTTCACATAGCTCGAAATCATTGCGAGTGACCTCAGTGACATCGTGAAAACCGTTGTTGTATTCAAAAACCAAAGTGTCTCCAACTTGGAAAGTTCTTGAAGAAGCCCATGCTTCGTAGTTAACACCCATCATGGTCCATCCGCTTGAGTCGCCCACTTTGTGTACGGTTCCTCCAACGGCAACCCCAAAGAGAGCGAGAAGAATCATCAAAGAAGTGAAGAAGGTGTTGCTCTTAATCACAACCATGATCGATGTGAAGGACGACGAGTTTGAGAGAGATTTGTTGAAGTTTCGATTGAGCTTGTTTTGTGGAAATTGAGAGGGGGTGCTAAGAGTGTTTATATAGAGGGTTTGGTGCACCGCCAATCATAGTAATTCTTTTCCTTAAGCGATTACGTAACTTTATATTTCTTTTTTTTTACTTTCCTTTCCCTCAACAATTTACGGATTGAAACATCAAAGACCTTATCCTATAAGTTTTGAGAACTTTTAAGTCATCCACATTAAATTATACTCACGTATAATCGAATATAAAATTGTACACTATTGCAGATTATTTTCCCTCTCTTTTATTTCTCTTTACGGTTATTGTAAAAACATTCTAATATAACATGTTCATATAAAATTATAAATTACTCAATTTGAGTTGTAGTAATAACTAAACATGGGGAAATAAACAACCAATAAAATAAAATTAATTACAATCTAGGTATTATTTACTTCACGAATCTGAAAGTTGTGGTGCTCGAAGATACATATAAATTAATTACAGTCTTAGATTATGTGTAGAAATTTTGCCATCCTACTGTGATTTTGAATAACTATTATATTAACTCCATACAGTAAGTTCCAAAACAATGGCATGTTGAATCATATTCTACATAGCTCATATAAGTACTTCAACTTCAGAGATGAAGAGGGGGATAATCTTCTGGCATTGGTTTTTAGTTCCTGGTAGTGTATTCAAATGCTTTCTATTCGTACCCACATCTTCTGAAAGACAGATCATGACGCCAAAATCCATTCCACTAGACAAATATTTTGGCAAGGCCTAAGACTTGTGTCTGGTGTGTCCCTTGTTGTGCATCAGATATAGATATTGTCATATTTTGCTTCATACCAAGGTACAACATTTCTCCTTCAGCATCTGTTGGATTTCTGTATTTTTCTGTTTGTCTATTTTTTTCTCAGAATCTTGATCTTTGTGGAAATCTGGAACTTTGCTTTTTCTCCAAAATAAATAGTCCATATTTGTGGATACTCCTGCCAAAGGAAAGACCGATGGACTAGATGGTGTAAAAGATAAATTTATAAGTTTGCAGAGCCTGAAGACATTCAATAATCGCATGGTTTATTGAGTCATCATCTACCCCACGTTTGGGAAAGTGATTGTCACAACTCATTTTCCTGCAATTTAGAATCCTTGTGACAGTTGGGTGCCCAATCACCACCTGCTTTATAAGATGATGAATTTTATGTGGTGCTTTTATTTTCTAAGCAAACGACTAGAAAACATGTATGTTAGGTTCTGTGAGATCCTCTGAATCTCCTTTGAGGAGTATAGTTTGAGATACTTAATAACCAAATTTAACTATATAACAACCACGTTAGTATAACTCTAGCAATACTCATCCATGATTATATCTTGACATATTTTTAAACTTGATAGGGGTAATATCCTATGGCACAACCAATGTTTCTAACAATCAGATATTTTAAATCTCTTCTTCCCCTAGCGTCAGCTCACTAACTATCATCATAGGCTGGACGCCCTGGACCACATGAGTGCTTGTGCCAGTCTTGATGGGATCAGAGGGATCCATGGATCCTCCAATACTCTAATTTCAAAACGAGAATGGACCTTTTGTCTTATCCCTAAAGATAGTAAGGGTTTTGCTGCTATAATACTTATCCAAACGTAAGATGAATTATCATAGGTGTTAGATAGCAAGAATGAACTAGATCTAAAGTATTTTTCTAAAAAGGTCCTTGTCAGTAGGGCATTTGGGTTACTGAAGTAATCTCCAAAGTTGCTTGGTGAGGAGAGCAAAATTAAATTCATGTATAGTCCTAAATCTCAAACCTTTTTTTTGATAAATACATTCTCCCCAATTTTCCCAATGAAAACCTCTTTTAGAGAGAGAGGATTAAAGCTCCATCAAAATCGTGTAATAATATCATTAGCTAAGTTTGTATACTAAAGGGAAAAAAACTGACATAACATACATAGATAGAACCAACGCCATCGGTTTTTCAGAAATTCTTTTCTGCCCTCTGGCAACCATCTGACTGACCATTTTGTTCTATTTTTGTTTCTTTTGAACTGGACTTCCTTCCCATTCTTTTTGTTCTCTTAAATTGCTTTAACTCTTGTATATATGTATAGAGTGTTTAACATATAAGGTCACATTTTGACTTTTATTTCACTATAGGACACTTTCTTATACTGAGGTACTTATTGATGTTAAATGACTTAACTTGCCCTTAAATGTAACCAAACTCCATTTTCTTAGTTTCTTCTTTTTGTCGTTTTCTAATTTGAATTTCGACAGCTTTAGGGTAGTGGTGGACCCGAGATAGACAATTCACTGAATTTAATTTTAGACTGTTTTTTTAGTTTTTAATTTGTTACAGTAACCGATGTTAGAAAAAGAAAGCGTGACAGAAGATAAGGTTTGAAGAGGAAGAATATTCTGAGTTTTCAATCGCGAAGCTTTTGCGGGTGGAGATGACGACGAGAAGCAAAAGGCGTGGGAAGGAGAAAGCCAAAGGTTAGTGTTGATTTCGTCGTTTAATTTGTGTACTTGGTATTAGCAACAAAAAGACTAACTGAAAGTTGAACCTTTTTTTTCAGTGACAACTCTTGTCAACGAAGTGAATGAGCTGTTGCTGGAGAGGATTTTTGCGACGGACCAGTACTCACATTGCAGGCTTAATGTATATTGAAGCTTTGTATCGAGCATGATCGATTAAGCGATCTATCTTCTTCGCATCGAGCAATTCGAGCTATCGGGTCACCAGATCCAGACATGGTAATCTTTTGGATTTTTCACCTGTGGTCCCTGGTATTTTGAGCCTCTTCGAATTTAGCCTCATAACTTCCACTTGTTACAGAATTTTCGTCGATTTCGTTAGAACTCTTGATTGTGCATTCAAATTATGTGTATGCAAATTGTACATACACAACTCCTAGTAACATATAAATGCAATATTTACATCATTCTTTGATGTTGTAAGGTAGTGTTACTCCAATGACATCTAAATGTTACATGAATACTAATAACAATATTTGTAGGGTTGTGCAATGATCTGATTATAAAACCTGTTTGTTTAATATTGTTTTGGTGTTTTTTGGAATACCTTGCTAGGTGTACACAAAAAAGTGTGTACATGTGTACAACAAAGGGTGCATACATGTGTACAACAAGGGGTACGTACATGTGTACAACAAGGGGTGCGTACATGTTTACAAATTTGTGTATGTACAACTCGAAATGTATATATATTGTAGTTGTTCTTGACATTTACATGTTGTTTTTTGGTGCATGAGAATGGAGCCGGCTTTGATCAAAAGAAAAAGAGAATGAAGCCGGTATGCTGGGTTAGGTGAAGATGTATGCTTCCAACTGGTGGTGTCACATTCATGTATGTCAGGTTAGATTGACAACCTCGTGAACAGCTTTAGTTCACACTTCACAGTATGCAATGGACATTTGCAAGGAATGAGTGTTCTCCTTGTATGTAGAAGGCTAGTTGATTTGAAGTAAAAAACTTGGGTGTGTATGGTTGTTGTTTTAAAATATAATGTACATGATATTATGATATTTTTGGATGGTTTGGGTATATAACATAAACTAGATAATAATTGTTGACGCTAAGTAAAACTTTTTGTAGTGAGGGATTCACATGTAACTAGTTTACTTTCACAATGATTTACATGTACACCAAATTGTATATGCATATGTGACGATAAATCTGAATTGTGTCTATATATTTTGATGTTTATATTTTTTTTCTTGTTTTTGCAAAAGCATGTAGTGTCTTTAAGAACCATTCTTATCAACGATTTTATATTTCTATGTTATTTGTTGACAGTGTTCAACATATATAGGGCTAAATAGTTTTTACGTATACACGCAATTTCCACTATACACATGTATATTGATTTAAATGTACATGTTTTACAAAATATCTATATGTACATCTTATCACAAAATGTTATTGACCACTTAGAAATTTACAATTTAATTGCTTGCTTAAACAAAATTTTAACATAAGTATGACCAAATAATATTCACATGTAAACAAATACATGTGAGTTTTGCTTTATTCCGACAGGTAGGCTCTGAAAACAATATATTTATATGTTTGGTATGTGGGAATAACCTATATGATTTCTTGCATACGTTATAGATTGAATAAATAAACAGCGTACATAGGTCCTTATATCCACATGTACAATATCTTCATGTACATTGTAGATTTTTATAACGAGTAGTGTACATTTTTTCCCACACACAGAAAATGCATTTTCTTCTAAAACGAATCATACATACCAGCTCAATGCGAAACAAACCCACAACAATCATTAGCCCAAAAGTGAGAAACTTAAATGATTGAGTCACGCTTGATGGAATCATTCTTAAGCTTTTGTTAATGCTCTAACGTCCATAATGAATTCATCGTTTTCTCTAGAACCCACATAATCTTTCTGATGTTGTGAAGAAACCAAACCTCTGACTTCGAAAGCCTGATGAAGAAACACAAACATAAGTCTTTTCAATGAGACATTTGATGCTTATGTTGGTTAACCTTTGATGTTTATTACCAATCAAGAGCTATAATAACGACACCAGCCTAGGAGGCAAGAGTTAACTGGTCAGAATTTTTGATAGCGATCTCACTTCCACTAACTTTTTGAATATCAGTTATAATCAAGATAATTTCACCCATAACCATAAAACCATACCTGTCCAAGTCAGATACTTTTCATGGCAAAGCTCCGCCAAGTGACAACCGTGGCAACACCGAGCTTCGCCGATAAAAGCTGAACTAAAAGACCAATCGCCTTCACAGTCCGGTGAATGGCCAACATAAGTAGCCACGGAGTGAGTATCTCGCAGTGGCTCCGTCTTTCATATTTCTTTCTAGGTTTCCTGGATCAAGAAACACAATGCTAATTAAGAACCCAAGTTTGATGAATAATCATAACTCTCTCCAGGAGAACGACGGAGCGCCGCGCACACGATGCTCTCGAGGTCTCTCTCATAGTCATCTTCGTCTTTTATGATGTGAAACAAACCTAGATTTTAAAAGAAGTAATCCAAGAAATTAATGGTAACAATTTCTTACTTTTTTTGATTTTGAAAAAAATGTTTCAGTGAAAGAGACGATAATGATGGTTTTAAAAGATCTATACTATTATTTGCGAAGTGATTTTTTGCAACGGAGCTCTCACGTTAAAAGTTAGAGCGGTTAATATCGTTTATGCCCTTAATGAATAAAATTTATAAATTATTTAAAAATAAAAACAAATTTAAATTATTATCATTAAATAAATGGTTAAAATTAATAATAATAATAAGAATTATCCAAAACCTAAAAATCATTTAAAATAAAAAGATAATTCTGATATACATATACATATATATTGTGTTGTTATCCAAAAAGAACTTTTTAATAAAAAGTTAATTTTTAAAGAAACAAAAAATACATAACTAAATATTAATAAAGTAAAATTATTAACTTTTATATAATTGATTGAATTCTAAGATTAATTTATCAATAATTAATATAGTATACATATTTTTTCACATAAAAGAATTCAAATAGAAATATAAATAATAATTTATAATTTTATAAATTGTTTATGCCTTGATGTACGGGTAACCCACTAATTATTATTTAATTTGATATTGTGTTGTTATCCAAAAATATATTTTTTATAAAAATTTCAAAATTAAACAAAATATAAATGATTAAAATTAATAATAATAAGAATTATCCAAAATCTAAAAATTATTTTAGAAAAGAAGATATTCTGATATATATATATATTGTATTGTTATCAAAAAAACAAATTTAATATAGATTTATTAATAATGAATATAGTATATATATATATATATATATAAATTTTCACATAAAAATTCAAAAAAGAAAAATTATCTTTATAGTCTTAAAATTAGTAATGTATATATTAATAAGTAATTTTATCAAATGCTTATGCCCGCATGTGCGGGCAACCCACCTAGTTAAAAATATAACAGTTGATCTAAAGGTTGTAAATTTAAGTAGATACAAGTCTTGTCAATCTTTAGCACAATAAATCAAAGCCGTTCAAATAAATATTAGATCCATGGCTGATATAATAGCCCGCCATTTACCTTGTCTAGTTAAGAACTTTACATTTAAGATATAACTAAATCAGCTAGGACTCAACTACAAATTTAAGAAAAGTGTCATAGTATAAGAAAGTGGTCTATGTTGTAATATATAAGATGAAAAGTGACTTGAGGTGTAAATGTCTCATATGTATATTTCTTGTTAAATGATAGTCATTTTAATTTATTTTCTTATAAAATAATAAATCGTAGAACCTTTTTGAATGACTGTTATGTCCTAGTAGAGCCATTTTGGATGACCCGTCACGTCCGCTTCCTCCACCACCTCCGAACAGTAACCTTGAATTAAAATCATGCGATTATGTGTGGACAAAAATAACTGGGGTCAAAACTGACCCAACATAACACGGTTCAATTTTAGGTAAAGTCATTTATCCGATGGTTCCAAACATTGTTATCTATGAATATCAGTTTGGTTCTGGATATATTCAATACCCAGCTAGGTACCCAAAGATCCAAAAATTTGGATACTATAAGTATATTTTCGGAACTTCAGTATATATATATTAATTATTACGAGTATATATTAGCGTTTTTCAGGTACATTACTAGTATTTTGGATATTTTTGTTTTAATTTTTCTCACGGATTTTAGGATATTTGTTTCAGGATTTTGGATATTATTTTTAGTTTTCCAGAATTACATTGAGCTTTTGGGTAGTATTTCATGTTTTCAAGTAAAACATATCCAAACCAAACCATATCCAAAATATTTCAGATATTTTGATTCTCAAAATATACTTCAGATTTTAGTTCTCAAAATTAAGAACAAAAGGTGCGACTCAAAACTGAAGCGAAACTCTATAGGTATTTGTATGGGTCCAATTTTTGTCTACCCAAAATAACTGAAACCGATCAGGTCCTACCCGAATTCTACCCGAATATTCAAATGCCTAGCCCTAACTGCGACCCTGCTTCTTTCAGTAGCTGTGTACAAGACAGTCCCACGATCTTGTCAGGCTCACTATACCTGGACTCCACTATTTCATAGTCACTGTATTGAGGCTTGGCTTAAGCTTCGACAGTCACACAACACTTTAATAAGTGGTTACACACTTTTAAACCCCAACATTACTGAGCATTCAGATCAACTACTCAAGCGTATGTTTACCTTATTTTCTATTTGGTTTGAGAGTAGCTTACGAGTTTCTCTAATTATTCGTTAAGTGCTTCTGTTTCGTTTATTTAACCATTATCACACCATCATGGTTATATCTTTAATGAAAGCGTCGATATTAACATCTGAAGAACCTGCTTTTACAACAGCTCCACGACAGATCTCACTGAGACCACAAGCCTTCTTCTCATCTCTTTCCCTTCTTCACTCTCTCCATCCATAAACCTCTCCACCAACTCCTTAACCTCATCTCTTCTTATCAACAACTCGGTCGTACTCCTCTTGCTCTCCATCCCCATCCCAACCTCCACTCCTCAACAATCATCTTAGCATTCAAAAACTGATCCCAAACCAAAGGAAACGTCAGCATCGGTACTCCAGAATATAACCCTTCCAAGGTCGAGTTATACCCACAATGCGTCCAAAATCCACCTACCGCTGCGTGACACAACACACGCAGCTGATCACACCAGCTTACTACAACACCCAAACTACCTTCAAGAGCCTCCTTAAGCCTTGACTCGTGTCACGAGCCACCCAAAGGAACCGGACTCTACTGTCTCTCACTCCTCTCACTATTTCCTCCATCTGAGCCTCCGAGGTCGAGAGAAAACTCCCCTGAGATATGTAGAGCACAGAGCTTTCAGGTTGCTCGTCTAGCCACCGTATATAATCATGTTCCCTGCCGTCGTTGAGTTCTTGGAACGGTATTAAAGGACCGGTGGAGTAAACCGGGAAAGGAAACTTGGAGGTGAAAAGTCTATGGCATTTGGTTCAAGCTCATAAGCAGAGGGGAAGAGAAGATAGTTAGCTTTTGAGATCTCATGTAACATGGCTTGAACTTACTGAAGCTTTGATAATTGTAGCCGTGGAAGATCTCCGGCATATCACGGAGTCTTGTCGGAGATAAACCGGGGATGTAGTCAACAATTTCATCTTCTTTTGACTCTAGACAAAAGAGAGTTCAGTTACAAAAAAACAAAAAACAAAAGTGAGTTATATTTAAAAAGTTGACTTTTATTTATTTATTTATTAAGGCATAAAAGTCACCTGGTGGTTTAGTTTCGGTCGGAAAATGGCCGTGAGTTTATAAGTAGATCGGAGTGGAGGAAGAGAGAGAGAATTTGCGGCGACGAAGTCCACAACATGCCACCGGAATATTCCTTCGTGTGGCGACTCTCACCGCCCAGCGGACGTTAATATCAGCGATGATTACGGTGGGAGGCGGTGAGTTTAGGCGGTCGAGTAGCCTCTCGAACGGCTCCTCCAGTCTAGTCTGGACGGCGTCGACGAAGCCGAAGAGTCGTTGGCCCGGACGAGCTCGGAAGGGATAAGATTTGGGGAGGTGGAAAATGGATTTGGGAGGGTTTCGGGTCGGATCCGATGAAGCCAAGCCATTCTTCAGTGACGACGTATGTGACGTGGAGGTTTGGGTCTCGCCGGACGAGGCGTTTGCAGAGGTTATCATGGGTTGATGTGGCTCTTCCTGGCAAGCATGGCACCACGTGGCGAAATTTGAATAGTTGAGATTTGATTGGATCCATGTGGTCTGAGTATGTGAATGTAAAGAGGGTTTATGTGGTGGATGTTGTTCTATGAATTGTTAAGAGCATCTTTTAACCTTGGAATCCTTAAGGTTCCAATGGATTTATAAAATAAAAATATAACTATTGTGAATTGTGACGTGTCGGTAAAATCTGTAACGTATAAGACCAATTAAATTGATCTCTTATTTTGGAGTTTTTATAAATGGTTTTTAAGGAATTGTGGATTCCTTCCCTTAAAAATCCTTCTAAAGAGACCCAAGTGCTCTAACGTAAACAAACAACGTGGTCAAACGTTTGGTCATAAGTGGTGCTTGTTTTACAGTACTCGAAATTTACTTTTCATTAACATTAAAGTAGGATGTACAATACTTTATATAGTGTGTTTATTCTTGGTGAGTGTGTGATCTTTGTACACATGTAAGCATCTAAGCTAGTCTGTTACAATAAGTTGAGAAGTTGTTAAGTGTATATTGATTGATACTCGCCCTCGAATTGGAAATAGATGTTTGAAACTCCAAGCTTGCTTAGTAGACTCTGAAACTGAGCATGATATAGATGTTTTGGTAAGAAATCCCGCCACAATCTGTTCGAACATGTAACCAACATGATCCTAACAAAGCGACAATCCATTTCAATGTATTTTGTGTATTCATGAAACACATGATTGTTTCCTATACGAATCTGCCATGTTGTCCCAACAGAGAGAAGTAGGACCATCAATGTTAGTATGCAGGTCTGTGTGAAGATTACGCAGCCAAAAAATCTTTTTTACAGCTTGAACATACTTCTATACTCTACGTAGCTGAAGAGTGAAGAATAATATATATTTCTTCATTCTATGACATAAGGGAATCTCCAAAAAACATATAGCTTGAACATAACGTCAGAATATGAGAATGCTCCCAATCAGCATCTACAAAGGCCATTTTGTATATGCATCCAGAATGGAGCCCGCGACGATTCAATTGACTATCATGACCACCACTTACAATACCTACAAAGACGGAAAACCGGTCATCGGCATCACGGCGAAAAGCCTTCAACGCTGTTCAATCACGGTGCATGATGGTTCTCAAAATCACTCAGAATATGATTTGGACTTTGGACTAACGTATGGAAGAAATAATAAGTAAAAGAATTGTTTAATGATAATGTCATTATGAAAAGTGTTTAGGTATAGTTTTGATGTATGAGACTCCCTCCCCCCCCTCTCCCCTTCTCCTTTGTCATCTTTTATAGTTGTTTGGAGGAAGACCGTAGTGGCGACAAGATCGTCAGTGAGTATTTGGTGTCATTAAAATCGTCTTAATGCTCATGATCTTCCTTACGTTTTGGGTCGACCAGGCCAGGTCAGGTCGGCATTGACTTGTTCCATACAAGTCACAAACAAGTCACAGGTTTGGATTGTCCCTCTTTACAACCAGCATAAATTAGTTGATAATTTTTTGCACCTATGTTAGGTTTTTAGATAAAATTTTGATCACCAAATGTCGATGTTGAATTACAATTACAAAAATTACATTTTTTACAACTTAAAAATGATGAATTATTTTCCATTTTCATTTTTCCATTACACACAAATTTCACGTGTTCACCTACTAAAGAAAAATATTGTAATTTGTTGTTAATTAATTACTAAAACCTTTTGTTATAAATTCATCGTTAAGTAACAACGAAATAACAATGACTATATATTTCGTCATTATTTCGATGTTAAGTAAATACAACTTTACAATGAATTTATTTAGTTTTTAAATAGCGACGAAATATTTTTTTAATTGGTAATTCGTCGTAATGTCAAACCTTGTTTATAATGGCATATTCATCGTCAATTTTTTGTTGTTAATCCTATTTTTTGTTCTGTTTATTTATCATATCTTGAGGTCAGAATTTGAATATTTTAGTTATTTCATGGACTAGGTGCTTGACCACATTGTGTGCATAATGTTTTTTACATGTAGTTTAATTATATATGTTTTTAATATAATTTAAATTTTGTTTCCATAAATTTTGTTTCCATAAATTTTGAGTTGTCTCACAGTTCTTAGTGTAGTTTCAAATTATATTCTCAAATAAACTTTCAAAATTGTCTCCATTTAGTTTAAAGTTCTCTTCCGGTTTCTAAAATAGAAAAGCTAAATTGTTTGTTTTAGTGTTATTTATAATGAAAGTAATGTTTCCATTTACATATGATGGGCAAACATATACACAGATCGACTTCATTTTTTGCCAGAATGTAAATTCCCTATTAATATGAGAAATGTTGGTACAAATTTACAAAAAGGGCTCTAGAAAAGGTTGATCTTGGAGAAAAGGATAAAAACAAAATTAAGCCCTTCGAACTCTTAGATGAAGATATTCATGTCTAAGCCACAGTTGCATTAGATTCCTGGAGCTTTTCCTTCTTTGTTTCCCCAAGAAAGTATCTCTGATTGTGCAGTCTATGAGTTTGAAAAACCTATCCATTTTATATCATGTATGTCATCAATAGAATACATATGATAGCATAACAATTTAAGGTACAACCACTTCATCTATTTAATTAACATATCCTTCTTCTGTCACTAATTAGTACAATAAGCTATTTTTATTAACATCCTTCAGTCATAAGAAATATTTTTTTACAAAAAATCTTAAAATCGAGTATGTAAAGGTATAGATAATTTGGTTTCTGTGTACTCTTCTAATTTCATAACATTCCGTTAGCCCTCCAACGGGAAATTCGTTGAAGTTTGAATAAATCAGTTAAGCGTCTACGGTTTTGGATTTATGTGTCAAGTATGTTACATGTAGCATATTTTTTCAAAAAAAATGTATGAAAGTTTATTCATAATTTTTCACAAAAAAAGTATGGAAGTTTAATTTGCATCCGCCACTGTCATCAAATCATTAATCTGGAGACTTTTCTGCTTTATAATTTACTTGGGTTTGGGTTGCTTGGTAGATTCAGAAAAAACTAGAGAACACATGGCCAAAATATAAGTTACAAAAAAAATTTTAAAAATTGACATCAGCCAAAATATAAATTTACGCACGTGCATGGAGCACATGCACGTCTATGTGTGATTAACAAGATGTATGTATACATGCGTCTAATGTACTAGTTTATATACTTTAAGAACTTATAATAGACAGTTTCAACTTTCAAATACTTTCAACAAACACACTAGAAGAGTTATAATTTCATAACTAACTTTCAAATTACTTTAGGTTGGGGATATAGTGTTTTTTTGTCAACAAGTTGGGGGATATAGTATCTATATCAAACTAAAAATTTAGGATATAAAAAGGCCAAAAAGAAAAGATTATGACATGAATACGACAGTGATAAGTTCTCTGGCTTGGTACGTTCGTTAAAAACAAGCTAACTGTATTAGAACAATTAAACAAAAATTCTAAAAGAACATGATATATTATTTTTAGTTATAAGATTCTTTCCCCTGTCGACAGGCAATATTTTGAATTTTTTGTCTACTGATCACATGAACACTAGCAGTGAGATAACATAATCAAATTCAACACCACCTCCTCCTCTTTTCTAACTGAAATTGACGAATTTAAAAATTATTTGCTAAAACGGATTAGTACAAAGCAACAGTACATGCGACTTTACGTTATAACGTGTTGCTTATGATTAATCAAATCAAGTCGGTCGAATATTTATATGGTAAGCTAATGTTCAAAATAATATTAATAATCTATAGTAAGTCAAACGAATTGTAAAGGTTGAATCATGTAGATTTGTTTTTGAGAAAATGTTGATTTCAATTTCATCACTTTATGGCAAGTAGAAACAAAATCTACTGTTTCTAGGATATACTAAATTATATATTCCGGGTAAAGCAAACTTTCTTTTGTCTTCTAAGAAAATTTATTTTATAATAGTGATCATCGATTATTGTTTAAGCTTATCAATTGAGCCGGGTATATTTCTCTTAATCTGAACGTGAAACCGTTTTGAGTCGGTTCTTTGGGAATAAGAGTGTAGTAGGTACAACAATTTCTTGAAGACTTCTTTACCAAATAAAAAATAATAATCTTAAAGACTTAAAAAGAAAATTAAAAAGGGTTTGGAATTAGATCTAATTTCACTGTTCAAACGATGGAAAAGAAAAATACAGTGAGAAACCAAATTAAGAGGAAATAAAAACAGATCTCTGATCCTATAGCTTCTAACTACTACTCATCACCATCACATGCATGCATTTAAGCTTTTGACTTATATTACTTTCCTTACACGAAACTTGTTCCCATCTTCTCTTTTTCAACATAGCCAAGAAGCAAACTTGTCGAGTCTTCATTTGAGGTTTTTTCAAACAACGATGATTAATTTTATAACAATGGCTTAAGTCAAGTCCAAAGAGATTCTTGCTTAAGAGGATCTTGCATTTGCATTTGCATCTGCATTTGCATTATACTGCTTGGAGAAGCAAAGTTAGAGTTGAACTGCCCAGAAGACATGGCATAGCCCATGTTGTTATTGTCGTTGTTGCAGTTATTGATATTGTTGTTGTTTAGCAAGAGAGATTTGTCGACTTGGTCTAGCTCAAGTACTTGATGATGAGACTGTACAGGTTGCTCGTGTTGCATCTGGATACAGAGAATCTCGGCTTGAGCCACTGCTAGTTGCATTTGAAGCTGTTGCACTTGGTTTGTAAGTAGGAGATTGCTCCTACGCAGCCATATACTGGATCTCTTACTCGTGCGTTTGCTTCAAAACACTAGACTATTCACCGCGTCAGCTCTTTGATGAACCGGTAGTTCCTGTGACAATTTATACCAATCATGTCACTATTTATAATTATATAAATGAACTTGTTATTATAACTTTCTATGTCATATAGTTTTACAAGCATGTTTAGCCAACCAATCATAATAATATCAAAGTGAATAATGGTTGTTAGATATGTATATGTCATGGACGCGCATGTTTAAATCGATACTTGACCAAAAACATACTGAATATATATGTAGTTATGGGGAAATGGAACCTGTAACATTTTGCTGACGTTGCTTGCGCCGAAGACCTTATGAACAATGGCGAATTTGTGAGGATCGTCAGGAGGGAAATAAGGTGCCAAAGATACAATCTTTTGCGCAGCGTCGTCGAAGAAGCTTACACGAAGCACATGGTGATGATCCTGGACCGCCCATCTCTACTTTGATCACGATCACACCGGTCTTAGTTCTGAAGTAAATCGTTACCTAAGGATAGAGTTCTTTTGAAGTTGAGAATATAGAAGGAAGAAAGCCAAGCTTAGAGTTAAAGGGAAAGAGTTTGAGGGGTGAGTATTTATAATAGTTTTTGAAGGCTTTGGAGAGAGCGAGGTTGGTGTTCACATGTGTTCATTTAATTCTAACTTTAATGTTTTTCTCATATTCTAGCTAAATTTTATTTATTAACTTAATCAAGAAAACAACTAGCCTTAGTTTTTTCTTTGTGTGACATTATTTTTACCCATTCTCACGAAAAAGTTTGTTGAATCCCTTAGCAAATATTCCTCCAATATACTGTATTTTTTTGGTAGTCAAAAAATATTTTTTTCACCTCTTTACCGGAATCCAAACATTGTAAATAGTCTCATTCCAATATGGATCAAACCGATCCTCGTAAAGCTACCAGCACTCTCTTACTACTGAGCATGACATTAATGCCTTTTTAGGTTATCTTTAACAATTACATTAACTTTATAATTTAATATCAAGCACTCTGACTCATTAATTTATCTAATTCTATGACATATTTTTATTAGGTTACCCAGTTCTTACTCATAATTTGGTCAATAATAGAGAGAAGAATCACTTGAGCGTAAATATTCATATAATCTTAATTTGTATGCGAAACTCTTATTTGTAAATTTGAAGATATGAGTGAGTTACAACCTTACAAAATGGTTGAACCTTGTCAGTAGAGATGCATTAATACATTTAAATCTCACACTAATGCTGATTTATGAAGACTCGAATATCCTTGAATTTTAACTCATAACATGTGTAAAGAAGTCCATATTTTGACTATGTAGAATACATGCACATTACATCTCGAAATAGACGTCTGCAAAGACGTTTTTGACTCGGAGAATGTGAGAGCAATATGGTAAATAGAAAATGGAATGAGCACCGCACATGCGCGTGATAACTTGCGTCCGATGCAGTTTGAGAAGTTCCCCCACGTTTCCTTGACCTTCCCTTCTTTCTATAACACACGACAGTCGTATAATACACACGACAGTATATTACTAACCTCTTACTTTCTCTATATTCCCGTATATTCCGTATAGCATTTATAAAATAAGCTGTCAAAATATCAACCAGTCTCTCGAAATCTCAATTTCTCTCTCTTTTAAAAGTTACAAAAGTTGAGGAGGTGAGTTAGGTGATTACAAAGAAAGATGTTTACTATCCTTCATATTTATATATCGTGCATTAAGGCTTTTGAGCAGATAAATTCAAGCAAAAACTGTACTTATCTGTTTATATAGAGAATTATTATTTCCATATATTTTATAAATTTAAATAGTTTATACCATAGTTTTTTTCAAATATTAGTACTGTATATCATATACTATCATAGTCCAAATAGGTATAATCTAAACTAAAAGAAAAATTCAATGTTATAGTTTGGGGAAAAAACGAGTTAGAATCTTACATCAAAAGTCAAAAGACCAAATCCCAACAGTTCACAATCCGTATAAGAGCAACATGCATGAGTTCATACTTACATAGTTTTAATAGTAATAGAATATAACATCTTAATAAGGTATATAGATATATACATTCTAAAAGACATTTATTTGTAGTATGTAAGAGAAAATGAACCTTCTATAAACCCAAAACAATTACCAAAAATCATATTACCAATTATATATTCTATATATGTTAAAGAAAAATCTATGGCGGCCTATATTGCCTTTTAAACACATACGGAAAACGAAGCAAAAAAAGTTGTAGCAATAATTAATAAATAAGAATGAAAAAATCGAGAGAGAGAGAGAGATGTGTGTGTCATGTTAGATAATACACTATACGAAGTGAGAATGACGTGAACCCTAATTAGGACGAGATCTTTTAGAAATGACCTCCAACGTGAATGTTTGTTGGCTTAAAAGACATTCACATCAAAACTCAACCATCTCTCCTCACACAACATTCCTCTTTCTATTACTAATTATGCATACATTATTTTAGTTGTGAAGTGATTATGAGAATAATAATGCTGGGACGCCTAGTTTTAATGGGAATACACAGATAAACTAAAAAAAATGAGATAATATCATTATTTCTCCCTTATTTTTTAAATAAATATATATATAACAATCGGACAGAATCTCGCGAAGCATCTAGTCAGCGACTTCAATGCCTAACACAAGCCAACACTGTTTTAATCAGGATTACAGTGAGCAAACTAACAAATCTAATAACTCAACTTTGTGATAAACATTGCTCGCCCGTATTTTAACAAATCCCAAAGTAAGACAAACATTGTCTTCTTGTAACGAACAACTAGATCATGGTAAAACACCAAGTACGACAAAAACCATAGGCATAACATTGTCTTATTTAGACAAAAAAAACATGCAAACAGATAATATACTCTTCTTTCTGAATACTATATATTTGTAAGTTTACGCATACACATATATATATACTATATAGATATATATTCAATGCTAATATCTGTTATTAACTTTTCAATAATATAATGCAATAGTAGATTATAGATAAATGTAGTAACCTTTAAAATCTTTTGTAATTAACATTATTATCATAAATACACTGAAACGTAAAATTATGATTTAAAAAACAATACATTTTTGGAAAATATCTATGTTTTACAGCATATATTCCTTAAAATGCTTCCAAAAGAGACAAATATTTATCAGCATTAATGTAATTATTTCTGGCACCGCCAAATGAACACTAATTAATATTGTATATGTAGCATGAACGAATAAGGTGGTATTCACACATTTCTAGTAAAACATATGTTTATGTTGCACGATAATAGTCAAAAGTTGTCTTGCTTTTACCACTGGCTTGAAAAGAATACTGGAATTTTGCACATAAATATAGTGAAGTTGTTATCGATTTACTAAAGATAGATGTAAATGTCATAG
>CAJHQP010005283.1:0-47250 GCA_905132765.1 Moricandia arvensis | reverse complement strand
ATAATCAGACAGAAACCTCAATAACATCTCAAGTTCTGACCATAAAGCCCGAAACTTTCCCAAATGTTTAGTAAACTCCATGTCTTCTTGAGCTAGGCTATTGATAGCCCTCTTGATCTCAAACACTCGTGTGAGGTTTGAGATGTTTCCATACACCTTTTGGAGAGTATCCCATAGATCTTTCGCCTTCTCACAGTAGTTGTAGGCCTCCAAGATCGATGGATCCAGAGAGCTCTGGAGGATGGACATCACCATATTATCCTCCTGGATCCACTTAAGTTCATCACAAACCATCACTTCTTTGTCGCCTTCACGAGTAATGAGCTTCGGAGCTTCGTCTTCAAGAACATGGTTCCAAAGGCCCTTACTTCCCACGGCTGTCTTCACCACACGAGACCAAAGAAGGTAGTTTCCACCTTTGAGAGTAACCGGAATGACATTAGTCTTCATACTCTCCATTTTTAAACAAAAAAGGTTGAACCTTTCACTTTATGAACGGAAAGGTTGAGACTTTGAGCAAGAACAGATCAAAAGAACCCAGATTCGAGTGAACCTGACTCTGATACCATGAAAGATTGATTGAGATTGAGAGAATAGAACGAGAATAAGAAACTTAGAGAGAGATTTAGACTAAAGAAGAAGAGACTCGACGAGAAAGACTAGAAACCATTGAGAGAGACTAAGAGAGGAGGCTGAAGATTTCGTGTTATTGATTAATGAACAGAGGTTACAAATATATAGGAGAGGAAGCAAGGGTTTACGAAGGATAAAAGATAAGGTTTAGGATAAGCTTTCTCGCCAAGCATGTGGAGTCAACCGGTCTTAGGGGCGCTTAATTCAAACTTGGGGCTGGAGAGCTTCACACGCGAGATTCCTTTGGCATCTTGACCAGATACTCTTCCAGCACGAGCCAGCCTGTCAAACGCGCGCCTCAGTCAAGCTTGGTCCGCTTGGTAACTAGTAAGAGTAACTCTGGGTCGAGTTACTCTTACCCGGGTAACTTTCCTCGTCTGCGGTAAACTTCTTCACCCACTTGTACGTCCAAGTTGTACGGCCTGCACGGTCTAGTTGTACGGACATGTACAGACTGATCCAAACCATTTCCTCTCCTCTTCATAAGCCTTCCTCTACCATATTAAGACCTCTGTTCAACAGTCAAGCTTGACCAAGACAGCCTGTCCAAGGCTGGAAAGTAGAAGGCATCTGGTCAAGATGCCAAAAGCATCTCGTACCCTCATCCACAAGTTCAAACCAGGCGCTCCTCTTCCCTTGACTAGCCACGTCTCCCTCTTCATAGCCTTTGCTTTTGTATCCGTTGTACACCTAAATCACTCTCTATATATTTCTATCTCCTCTCAGAATAATCAATCAAGCAAACCATTTCTTTCTTTTGTGTTTCTCTCTTCTCTCTCTCGAGTTCATCATGAACATCGAGCACACTCTCTTCTAATCTCTCAATCTATCACTCTTTCTCTCTTACTCTCGGTTGTCCTACTCTTATTCTCTCAAAATCTCATGGTATCAGAGCCAGGTTCGTTACATCCTGGTGGTTAGATCTACTATCTTCAGCTTCATTTCGAGTTAAAATGTTCAAGCTTTCTGGGTTCTTGAGGGTCGTTTAGAAGATGTAAGGAAGCAAGGTGATGTTAGCGGTTTCGGTTACTCTTAAAGGTGGTGGAAACTATCTGTTGTGGTCTCGGCTTGTGAAGACTGCGGTTGGGAGAAAGGGTTTGTGGAGCCGTATCACTGATGAAGCTCCAAAATCAGTTGCTAGTGAGGAAGAATGTGCAAAGGAGGCTGCTTTAGCTGCTCAATAGAAGTGGAACCAAGATGACCTGATGGTGCAAACCATGATTCAAGGTTCTCTAGATCCAACCATCCTGGAAGCATACAACTACTGTGAGACTCCAAAGGACCTGTGGGAGACTCTCCAAAAGATCAATGGTAACACTTCCAATCTGAGCCGAGTGTTTGAGCTCAAGAGAGCCATAAACACTCTTGCTCAAGAAGAGGTTGAGTTTACCAAACACTTGGGTAAGTTCAGGGCACTCTGGTCCAAACTGGAAATGCTTAGACCCAACACAACAGATCAAGATACTCTCATGGACCCAACACAACAGACCAACTCTGAATCCGGCCTTCAACGATTTGATTAAGCACATACTCAGGTCACCAAAGCTCCCAACTTTGGAGGAAGTGTGTGCTCAGATCCAGAAGGAGGAAGGGTCCTTGGGGTTGTTCGGTGGTAAGGGGGAACAGTCCCTGGCCAACCAAGCTGAGGCTGTCCAAGCTAACAAAGCTATGTACAAGCCTGATGAAAGAAGAGTAGGTGAGGAAAGGAGGTTTGGAGGCAACTGTGATCACTGCAAGAAGCCGGGTCATAAGAGGAGCCAATGTTGGATACTCCATCCTCATCTCAAGCCGGCCAAGTTCATGAAGGACCGTGATACTAGAGCTCACCTTTCAACCGAAGCAAGTGAAGCTGGTGGTTCATCAGGAGCTGGTTCAACCACTCTTGAAGGAGAAGGAAATGCCTTGACATCTCACCACACTCCCTTGAAGAGGATTGACCATGAGCTAATCAGGAGGTCCGACATTGATGCCCTCATCAAAGCTCTCAAGGAGAATGGTAACGTATCTGGTAACCCTCTAGGGTACTCCTATGCTTCCCATACATTGCTTAATATCCCTGATCAATTGTCAACTGAAAATGACTCTCATATTGCTACATCTAGGTTGCTTAAGAACCATGATCATTTAGAAAAATGAATCGCCTAGTTCCTATCATGCTCATAAAACTAGTAAGCCTCTAGTTGTTGATTCAGGAGCTTCTCACCATATGATTAGTGATGATAAGTTGATAAAAGACATAGAACCTGCTCATGGTCATGTAATGATTGCTAATGGTGATAGGATAGCAATAAGAGGAATCGGCAAGTTAAACCTATTTGATAAGGAGTCTAAAGCCTTTTACATGCCTGAATTCACATCTAATCTGTTGTCAGTAAAGAGATGCACCACTGATTTGCATTGTAATGTCATATTCAGTCCTAATGATGTGAAGTTTCAGGATATTGAGAGCCATAAGTTGATCGGAAAGGGAGTAACAAAAGGAGATCTTTACATGCTTGAAGACACCATCCCTAGTCCGGATTTTAAATACTCGTTTAGTTCTACTTCTGTGTTGAATAATGATGCATTGTGGCATGCTAGAGTAGGTCATCCTCATGTTAGATCCTTAATCTTAATGTTACCAGGTGTCATGTATAAGAATAATGAATGTGAAGCATGTATCTTGGGTAAACATTGTAAGGCAGTTTTTCCAAAATCTACAACTCTTTATGAAAAGTGTTTTGATCTTGTGCATTCAGATGTGTGGAATGCTCCTTGTTTATCTAGGGAAAACTACAAGTACTTTGTTACATTCATTGATGAAAAATCGAAATACACGTGGATAACACTCATTCAAACTAAGGATAGAGTGCTTGATGCATTTAGAAATTTTCAGGCTTATGTGACTAACCATTACCATGCCAAGATTAAGATTTTCAGGTCTGATAATGGTGGTGAGTATACAAGCCTTGCATTCAAGCAACATCTAACTCAACATGGGAACCTTCACTAAACAAGCTGCCCTTACACGCCACAACAAAATGGAAGGGCTGAGAGGAAGAATAGGCATCTTATGGAGGTGGCTCGGTCAATCATGTTCCAGTCCAATGTCTCCAAAAGGTTTTGGAGTGATGCGGTGATGACTGCTTGCTACTTGATCAATAGAACACCTACCAGAGTTCTAGATGAAAAGGCACCTTTTGAAGTTCTAAATAAGGAGAACTGGCCTTAAGTCATCTAAAGGTGTTTGGATGTCTATGCTTTGTTCTGGTTCCCGGGGAATTGAGGAACAAACTGGAACCAAAGAGCACAAGGGCATGTTCATTGGCTACTCTACAACTCAGAAGGGCTACAAGTGTTTTGATCCAAAGACGAGGCGAGTTCTGGTGTCCAGGGATGTGAAGTTTATGGAGTCAAGAGGTTACTATGAAGAGAAGAGTTGGGATGATTTGAAGGATCTATCCCAAGTATCTGATAAGGAAGCAAGCCTTAGGATCATTCTTGAAGGTCTTGGGATCAACACAACCCAGGATCAGAGGAGGCAGGAAGGGCCTAACTCTCATGAAGCTGAAGATCAAACTCACCATGATCATGAAGGGGGAAATGGACCTGAGGCCGAAGAGGGTCAAAATGAGGAATACTCAGGAGATCATGATCAAGGTGAGGCAGCAAGTGAAGAAGGAATTGAAGAAGTCAATGGACCTGAAGGAGAAGGTCATGAGGAACCAGTGGAAGAAGCTCCACCTCTGAGAAGAAGTATGAGAGTGAGGAGAGACCCTTCAAACTGGGTTAACACTCGGGTGTACTACAATGTCCAAGCAGTAGCTCATCCAAGTCAGGTGGTATGTTCTTTTGCCAAGCTTCCAAAAGAGCATTGTGCGTTTATAACTGGCCTGGATGAAAGCCAAGTGCCAAGATCATATGAAGAGGCTATGAAGGATGAGAAATGGAGAGCCTCAGTTGCGGATGAGGCTAATGCCATGATCAAGAATGAGACATGGTATGAAAGTGAGCTGCCTAAAGGGAAGAAAGTAGTAACCAGTATGTGGATATTCACCATCAAGTTCTTACCAAATGGGAAGATAGATAGAAGGAAGACAAGGCTAGTGGCTAGAGGGTTCACTCAAACATATGGAGAAGACTATCTTGACACTTTTGCTCCAGTTGCAAAGCTCCATACTATTCGGATTGTTCTATCAGTGGCAACCAATCTTAAGTGGGATCTTTGGCAAATGGATGTCAAGAATGCCTTTCTTCAAGGAGAACTTGATGATGAAGTCTACATGAAGCCTCCACCAGGTCTTGAGAGCCTTGTGAAACCGGGAAATGTGCTGAGGTTGAAGAAAGCTATCTATGGTCTAAAAGCTGCCGCCTAGAGCCTGGTACAACAAGCTAAGCACCACTCTGAATGGGCGAGGCTTCAGGAAATCTGAGTTAGATCACACTCTCTTCACCCTCATCACAACCTCAGGTATCATTGTCCTTCTGGTTTGTGTTGATGACATCATCATAACCGGGAGTGACAAAGCATGTATACAAGATACTAAAGACTATCTAAAATCTGTGTTTGAAATTAAAGACTTAGGGGAGATGAAATACTTCCTTGGAATTGAGATATGTAGATCCAAGGAAGGCTTGTTCATGTCCCAAAGAAAATACACCCTTGATCTTTTGAAAGATGCAGGTAAACTTGGTGGGAAGATAGCAAAAATGCCATTGGAGGATGGGTACAAAGTCCCACGAGAGGGGGAGATTGAGAACAGTCCATACCTTGAAGATCCTAAACTCTATAGGAGGATGGTTGGTAAGTTAATATACTTGACCATTACCCGTCCTGATATCTGTTTTGCTGTGAACCAGGTGAGCCAGCACATGCAAGAACCAAGGGAACATCACTGGAGGATGGTGGAACGGATCCTAAGTTACCTGAATGGATCACCAGGCCAAGGTGTATGGATGGGGTGCAATGAGAGCACTGAAGTGGTGGGGCACTGTGATGCAGATTGGGCAGGAGATAGAGCTGATAGGAAGTCGACCACCGGCTATTGTACCTTTATTGGAGGAAACCTGGTCACTTGGAAAAGCAAGAAGCAGAAGGTGGTCTCTTGTTCAAGTGCTGAGGCTGAGTATAGAGCCATGCTGAAGCTGACAAATGAATTGGTGTGGATCAAAGGGATACTGAAGCATCTAGGAGTAGAGCAAGCCACACCCATGACTATGCATTGTGATAACTAAGCGGCTATCCACATTGCAACCAACTCGGTGTTCCATGAAAGAACCAAGGACATTGAGGTCGACTGCCACAAGGTGAGGCAAATGATTGGTCTTGGAGAGATCCTGCCATGTTACACAAGGAGTGAGGATCAGTTGGCGGATGTCTTCACTAAGGCTGCAAGGCAAAAGGTTATTGAGTCTATTCATACCAGATTAGGACTCATTAACCTCATACCAGACAACTAATCCCCTCGCTATGGGGTCTCCACTCTTTTTCCCGCATCAAAGGGTTTTATCCCACAAAGGGTTTTCTCTTTGGTGAGGTTTTTAATGAGGGGGATCTCATAGCATTCCAAGCTTGACTTGTTCCACATGGTCAAGCTTGAGGGGGAGTGTTGATCTGAGGTAATAAAGAGAGGAGGTTTAAAGGGTTTAGGATGGAATTTGGGATCAACGGGAAGGTTGTGAAAATTTGGGGTGAGTGTATGGACGGTACGGACCGTACGGACGGTACGGCCGACCGTACGGACCACTCGACCCAAATTACTTTAAACTCGACCAAATCACATTTTGGTCTTGTGCAAAAACCGGGTCAAGTTGTACGGATCTGTACAAGTCATGGTCCGTACATCCATGGCCGAGACTTGGGTCACAAGGCAGAAGGAAGAAGATAACCTTGGTGGGTAAAAAGGAAGAAGGTTAACTTGTTGGTTACTCGGTAAAGAAGTGGCTCGCGGATAAGGGGTCAAGCTTGACCAAGACAGCCTGTCCAAGGCTGGAATGGAGAAGGCATCTGGTCAAGATGCCAAAAGCATCTCGCACCCTCATCCACAAGTTCAAACCAGGAGCTCCTCTTCCCTTGACCGTCCACGTCTCCCTCTTCATAGCCTTTGCTTTTGTATCCGTTGTAAACCTAAATCACTCTCTATATATTTGTATCTCCTCTCAGAATAATCAATCAAGCAAACCATTTCTTTCTTTTGTGTTTCTATCTTCTCTCTCTCGAGTTCATCATGAACATCGAGCACACTCTCTTCTAATCTCTCAATCTATCACACTTTCTCTCTTACTCTCGGTTATTCTACTCTTATTCTCTCAAAATCTCACCTAATACTTGTCAAACTCACTCTAAACTCTTCTTTATCTACTTCTTAAACTCTAGATTACTGATTCTAAATCCTCTTCATCTTAGGTACACAAACTCAAAGTTTTGTGTTACTTCAGAAGGATAGATTCAAACTAGAGATTATTTGCCACACATAACCAGTTTGCTGTCTAGGATCTTGGTTATAGTGTAGGCTGTTTAAGAGGATTCAACCACCAGTTGGTTGTCTCTTCCTTTGAATGGTGAGTTCCTGTTGTATGGTTGAAGGGGATTCAGTTACAAGTTAACTGAATACTCTCTTGACATGAGACAAACACTCATGAATTCCAACATGGTATCAGAGCATCAAAGCTCCTGAAAACCTATTCTCACTTCCGCATAATCTCTGTCAAAATTTCTCTTCAAAAACTGTCTTGGATACATCTCTTTATCCCCTGGTCCAAAGGTCTGCCAAGAGGGAAGAACCTGACCAGAACTCAAGATAAGGGAGTATACCAGTCTGTGAAACTCATGGAAGCTCCAGAAAATTCAAGCAAGCTTCATCCAAGATCAGTTTCTGATCCGGTTCTTGCAAAACCAGTAGTAACACTCTTTTGTCCACTGGTCAAAAACTCTCCAAGATGGAGACTGAAACTGAAATGGCGACTCCAGAGACTTCAAGGGGTCCAAAGAAGAAACCAACAGCTGCCACTACAGCATCTCCCCAAAATCTCTTAGGAACATTGGTGTGAAACATCATGCTCCTTGAAACCTTCATAAGGTGGCGATTCTTCCTCTCAGCCACTCCATTTTGTTGTGGTGTATATGGGTAGCTTGTTTGATGAATAATCCCATGTTTTGCTAATTGGTGTTTGAAGGCATGGCTTGTATACTCTCCACCATTATCAGACCTGAAAATTTTTATCTTGGAATTGAAATGGTTAGTTACATAGTTTTGGAAGTTGATAAATGCTTCTAAAACTCTATCTTTGCTTTGAATCAAAGTGAGCCAAGTATACTTTGATTTTTCATCTATGAAAGTAACAAAGTACTTATGATTTTCTCTAGATGCACAGGGTGCTGTCCACACATCATAATGGACTAGATCAAAGCAATTCTCATAGATGGTGAAAGACTTAGGAAAAACAGATTTGCAGTGTTTACCAAGGATACAAGCCTCACAGATTTCATTTTTAAAAGATAGATTAGGTAACATCAGTCCTAAAGCACGAGAGTGAGGGTGACCCAATCTAGCATGCCATAACACATCACTAACTAAAACAGAAGCAGAATTAAAAGCACAAGTGGAATCTGATCTAAGCTTGGTTTCCTCAAGAAAATACAGCTCTCCCTTGCTCACACCTTTTCCCAGTGAGATTTTGAGAGAATAAGAGTAGATGATGCGAGAGAAAGGGAGAAAGAGAGAAAAGAGTGAGAGATTAGGATAGAGTTTACTCGATGTTCATGATGAACACGAGAGAGAGAAGAGAGAAACACGGAAAAGAGAAAATGTATTGCTTGATTCATTAATCTGAGAGGATTTACACTTATATAGAGAGTAAAGTAGGTTTACAACGGATACAAAGGGAATAGTCATAAGGGAAGAGACGTGGCTGGTCTAAGGGGAGTGGTGCGCCTGGTTTGAACTTGTGGATGAGGGAGCGAGATGCTTTTTATTGAGAGGAAGAACCAGAAGAGAGGAAGTTAGAAAGATCAGAGTAGACAAAGAAGAGAAGAAACTCAGATACTTGTGGAACAAGGCATTCCGTACAGACTTGATACTCAAGGCACTCAAGGAAGACCTAAATTGACTTGGAAGACAAGTTACTTATCTGCCTGGCTCCAGAGACAAAGGGAATACTATTTAAATAGTATTCAGGTCGGCAAGAGAAGGGGAGAGACGTTGGAGAAGGTGGTCACATGCTTAGTTATGTTTGAATTCAAACAATGGACCTGTCCCTTTCTGTTGGTCTGGCTGTGCCTTCCTTGTCTTCTTATGGGAGAAGGCCAGAACCTTATTTTATTATTTTATGTCTTCTGCCTTGTTATTTATAGTATGTACTTAGGAACTATTCTAAGCAAGGAGAATCACTCCTCTCTTTCTCATTTTACTCTCCCATCTCTCCTCTCTACGAAATGACACACTCTCTCTCTCTATTTCTTCTGTGTTCGTCATGTTCTTGCTGTTCTTCAGCCTAATCTCCTCTAAACTCACTTAAACTTACATGGTATCAGAGCTACTCAAGCTCCTAAACATCCATTCTTCTTCCGCAACACACTCTTCTTCATCTCCCTTCAAGTTTCCAGCATAACCTAAACTATTATCCAGTGGATAATAGCAAGGTCCTCTGTTTTTCCTCTGTTTTTACTCTGTTTTTCCTCTGTTTTTACTCTGTTGTTGTCGAGTCCTCCTCTTTGTTCTTGTTTCTCTGGGTATATCATTCAGATTCCTGGAGTATACAAGTTGTTCTTGAGAGTGTTTCATTTCCAGTTTGCCAAACTCTTTAAATTTTTCAGAAACACTCTATTACCCAACGGTCCATAGCATCCAAGATGGAGCAAAACAAGGCTGTTGCGGTTCCAGTAACCTTGAAAGGGTTAAACTAGCTTCTATGGTCAAGACTTGTGAAGACTTGTCTTGGAGGTCGTGGCTTATGGAGTCATGTGACAGAAGGTCAAGCCCCAAAGCTGGTAACATAAGGTGAAGATGGCCAAGAGGTTGTAGCTGTTGATGAAACCAAATGGGTTCAAGAAGACTTTCTTTTGCTGTCAGCCATCCAAAACTCTCTAGACCCAAGTATCCTAGAGGCTTACTCCTACTGTGAAACCTCTAAGGAACTGTGGGATACTCTGTAGAAGGTGTATGGGAATGTCTCCAACCTTAGCAGGGTCTTTGAAGTGAAGAGAGCCATCAACTCTCTCAAGCAAGAAGACATGGACTCCAACCAGTTCTTTGGGAAGTTCAGGTCACTGTGGGCTGAGTTTGAAATGCTCAGACCAAGTACAACTGATCCAGTGGTTTTGAATGAAAGGCGTGAGCAAGACAAGGTCTTTGGACTTCTCCTTGAAAGATTGAGTAGAAACAGAGAATGAACGGATGGAATAGAGTTTAAGAGAGACTAAAAGAGATTTGGAGACTAAAAGCTTAAGACTTGGTTAAGAAACCATTTCGATATGAAGAACACCAAGAACATTAGAGAGAAAAAGAAAGAGACTTGAGAGAGACTCGAGAATTCCTTGATTCATTAACCAGAGAGGTGTTTACACTTATATAGAGGCTTTACAACAGATACAAAAAGAATGGACATAAAGGAAGAGACGTGGCCGGTGAAGGAGAGGATCGCGCCTGGTTTTCAACTTGTGGCTTAGGGGGCGAGATGCCTTTGGCATCTTGACTAGATGCCTTCACCTTTCCAGCTCGGGACAGCCTGTCTAGGTCAAGCTTACTCTCCTTATCCGCAAGCCACTTCTTTACCGAGTAACCACCCGAGTTAACCTTCTCCCTTGTACAGACAAGGTCCATCCGTACAACTTGACCCAGATTTTGCACATGACCAAAAAGAATTTAGGTCGGGTTTAAAGTTATTTGGGTCGAGTGGTCCGTACTGTCGGCCGTACAGTCCGTACAGGCCGTACCGTCCGTACACTTGCCCTAACTTTGCACCAACCTTCTTTTGATCCCAAACTTAAGAATAAGCCTCTCAAACCTCTTCTCTTATTTACTCAGAACAACACTCCCCCTCAAGCTTGACCATGTGGAACAAGTCAAGCTTGGAATGCTATGAGATCTTCCTCATTAAAAACCTCACCAAGAAGAAAACCCTTTGTGGGATAAAACCCCTTGATGAGGGAAAAAGAGTAAAGACCCCATAGCAAAGGGGAATTAGTTGTCTGGTGAAAGATCAATGAGTCCTAATCTAGTGTGAATAGACTCAATGACCTTCTGACTTGCTGCCTTGGTAAAGACATCCACCAACTGATCCTCACTTCTTGTATAACATGGCAAGATCTCTCCAAGAACAATCATCTGCCTCACCTTGTGGCAGTCTACCTCAATGTGCTTGGTTCTTTCATGGAACACTGAGTTGGTTGCAATGTGGATAGCCGCTTGGTTGTCACAATGCATAGTCATTGGTGCAGCTTGCTCAACTCCTAGATGCTTCAGTATCCCTTTGATCCACACCAATTCATTTGTCAGCTTCAACATGGCTCTATACTCAGCTTCATCACTTGAACAGGAGACCACCTTCTGCTTCTTGCTTTTCCAAGTGACAAGGTTTCCTCCAATAAACGTGCAGTAGCCAGTAGTGGACTTCCTATCAGCCTTATCTCCTGCCCAATCTGCATCACAGTATCCCACCACTTCAGTGTTCTCATTACACCCCATCCATACTCCTTGGCCTTGTGATCTATTGAGGTAGCTCAGGATTCGGTCCACCATTCTCCAGTGATGTTCCCTTGGTTCTTGCATGTGCTGGCTCACCTGGTTCACAGCAAAACAGATATCATGACGGGTAATGGTTAAGTATATTAACTTACCAACCATCCTCCTATAAAGTTTAGGGTCTTCAAGGTATTGGTTATTCTCAATCTCCCCCTCTCGTGGTACTTTGTACCCATCCTCCAATGGCATTCTAGCTGTCTTCCTACCAATTTTACATGCATCTTTCAAAAGATCAAGAGTGTATTTCCTCTGGGACATGAACAAGCCTTCCTTGGATCTACATATCTCAATTCCAAGGAAGTATTTCATCTCCCCTAAGTCTTTGATTTCAAAAAAAGATTTTAGATAGTCTTTAGTGTCTTGTATACCTTCTTTGTCACTTCCTGTTATGATGATATCATCAACATAAACAAGGAGGACAATAATACCTGAGGTTGTGGTGAGAGTGAAGAGGGTGTGATCCAATTCAGACTTCCTAAAGCCTCTCCCATTCAGAGTGGTGCTTAGCTTGTTGTACCAAGCTCTAGGCGATTGCTTTAGGCCATATATAGCCTTCTTCAACCTCAGCACATTCCTTGGTTTCACAAGACTCCCAAGACCAGGTGGTGGCTTCATGTAAACCTCCTCTTTGTTGAGTTGAGGAGTTCTGATAAGTTAGAATGATATAGGAGCATTGGGTTAAGAAGTGTAAAGAGAAGAGAAAGGATTGGAGAAGTTTGGTGTCGACCATGTCCGTACAGGCCGTACAGGCCGTATAGGCCGTACAGGCCGTACAGATTATGGTCGACCCAAATACTCGACAAAAAAGGGTGAAAGTTGATCCGGGTAAATCAAAGAGTAACCAGAGAAGCTTACCGTGCCTTACCTTGATCTATCCAGTAAAAAGCAGTCTGGATAAGGCGTGTACAGGCTGTAAAGGGATCAGAATCTTGTCAAAGATGCTGATGCTCTTCTTGTGGCTCCCCTTGGTCGAACGTTGGAAGAGAGGCGCGCCTAATGCTTCTGTCCACACATTTGCTCTTCCTTTTGTTTCTGAAAACCCTTGTATCTCTCCTATATATTCAGTCTGTCGAGTATCAATAATAATAAAGCAGTTCTATTCTTTTTCTTTCTCTCTTAGCCGAAATGGTTTCTCTCATAAATCTGTTCTTAATCTCTCTATTCTTTTAGTTTCTCTTTGATTCTGTCTAAGCATTCATCTCTATTCTCTTATTCTCTAAAGATTTCATGGTATCAGAGCCTGGTTACTGATAATATGGGTTTGTGTTCTTCGTGTTCTTCAAGTCCATAAGCAAAAAGTTCGAACCTTTCTTAGAATCCAAGGAAAGTTTGAAAGTTTGAAGCTTTCCCTCTCGTTTTCAAAGATCTTTTCGGGTTGATTCTTCACAAAGCTTCAACCTTTCTTAAATCTAAACCTCGAATGTTCTTCAGCTTCATTCAAAGTCTCAAGCTTTTCTAGATCTGGGTACTCAAAAGCAAGATGGAAGGAAGCAAGATGTTGGCGATTCCGGTTACATTGAAGGGGAGTGGAAACTATCTCCTGTGGTCAAGGCTGGTGAAGACGGATGTTGGAAGCAAGGGTTTGTGGAGTCACATCACGGATGGACCTCCTAAACCTACTGCTGAGAAGGAAGAAGGCGAAGGAGTAACTGAGCTTGCTCTAGCTAATGAGAACAAATGGGTTCAAGAAGATATGACTGTGGTCACCGTGTTGCAAGCTTCTCTTGAGACCTCTATCCTTGAAGCTTACAGCTACTGTGAGACAGCCAAAGACCTATGGGATACTCTCCAAAAGGTCTATGGTAATACATCTAATCTGAGCCGGGTGTTTGAAGTGAAGAGGGCTATCAACACACTTGTGCAGGAAGAGATTATGTTCACTAAGCACTTGGGAAAGTTCAGGGCTTTGTGGTCTGAACTCGAGATGCTGAGGCCGAGCACACAAGATCAAGACATCATCATGGAAAGGAAGGAGCAAGATCAGGTCTTTGGCTTGCTTCTAACCTTGAACCCGGTGTACAATGACCTGATCAAGCACATCTTGAGGTCATCTAAGCTACCATCCTTGGAGGAAGTGTGTGCCCAAATCCAGAAGGAAGAAGGTTCACACGGATTGTTTGGAGGAAGAGGGGACCTATCCTTGGCCAACAAGGCAGAGGTCACTCAAGCTAACAAGGCAATGTACAAGCCTGAGGAAAGGAGATATGGGGAGGATATGAGGTTTGGGGGAACTGTGATCACTGCAAGAAGCCAAGTCACAAGAGGAGTCAGTGATGGATTCTCCATCCCCATCTCAAACCAACCAAGTTCATGAAGGAGAGGGAAGGAAGAGCTCACCTTTCCAATGAAGCAAGTGAAGCAGGTCCTTCTGGAAGTGGGTCTACTGTTCGTGACAGAGAAGGGAAGGCTATGGCTTCTCAACACACTCCAGTCAAGAACATGGATCAAGAGCCCATAAGGAGGTCCGACATTGATGCTCTAATCAAAGCTCTTAAGGAGAATGGTAACACTCTCGGAAACACCCTTGGTTATACTCATACTGCTTGTTAAATGACTAAGACTCTTGATCAGATAGATACTCTAAAAGAACCTTATATATCATATGCGGTTACTAGTGTGTCAACTAAACCTTTAGTGGTTGATTTTGGTGCCTCTCATCACATGATAAGTGACACCAGTCTTATAAAGAATCTAGAACCGGCTTATGGTCATGTTATGATTGTAAATGGTGATAGAGTAGCTATAAGAGGAATTGGAACCTTGAACCTGTTTGAGAAAGAGTCTAGAGCTTTCTATATGCCTGAGTTTACTTCAAATCTCTTATCTGTCACGAAATGTACTAATGATATTCAATGCAATGTTATCTTTAGTCCTAATGATGTGAAGTTTCAGGATATTGAGAGCAGTAAGTTGATTGGGAAAGGAGTAACCAAGAGGGACCTTTATATGCTTGAAGATCTTACTCCTATTACCAACTCTAGTTACTCGTTTAGTTCTGTTTCAGCTTCAAATAATGATGCTTTGTGGCATGCTAGATTAGGTCATCCCCATGTTAGGGCCCTTAGATTGATGTTACCCGGTGTCATGTTTAAAAATAATGTGTGTGAGGCATGCATTTTGGGTAAACATTATAAGACAGTCTTTAAGAAATCAAATACTATCTATGAGAAGCGTTTTGATCTTGTTCATTCTGATGTGTGGACTGCTCCTTGTTTATCTAAAGAGAATTATAAGTATTTTGTTACATTCATTGATGAGAAGTCTAAATACACCTGGGTAACACTTATTAAAACTAAAGATAGGGTGCTTGATGCATTTAAAAATTTTCAGACTTATATTGCTAACCATTATAATGTCAAGATTAAGATTTTCAGATCAGACAATGGTGGGGAATACATGAGTCATGCTTTCAAAGATCATCTAGCTCAACATGGGATCCTACATCAAACGAGCTGCCCTTACACTCCACAACAAAATGGAGTGGCTGAGAGGAAGAACATGCACCTGATGGAAGTAGCAAGGTCGATGATGTTTCAAACCAATTTCCAAAGAGGTTCTGGAGTGATGCTGTAATGACTGCTTGCTATCTCATCAACCGGATACCAACCAGA
The DNA here is from genome assembly GCA_905132765.1 of Moricandia arvensis. Lineage (NCBI taxonomy): Eukaryota > Viridiplantae > Streptophyta > Magnoliopsida > Brassicales > Brassicaceae > Moricandia > Moricandia arvensis. The sequence continues at coordinate 32,285 of CAJHQP010005283.1, read as the reverse complement.
GTTTTAGAGGATCAGTCTGTTAAACCTGAAGAGAGAAATAAACCACTAAAGGCCATGTGCAAAGTTAGGGCCAAAACCCATTAGAAGTCTAATCAATGACTAAAGAGGGTCCAGGAGCTTATGCTGAGCAAGAACAAGGTTCAAGAAGGGCTTATGATCAAGAAGGAAGTGTTTGGGAAGATTTGGGAGCCATTGGGCGAAAGTGCAAAAATAGGGTCGACTGTACGGACAGTCGTACGGCCTGTACGGACTGTACGGACATGGTCGACCCAAAACACTTCCTGGTTCAACTTTTGGGTGGTTTGGGCAATGTGCAAAATCCGGGTCACCCGTCCGTACACAGTCCGTACGGTCGAGAAATAAAGCAGTTTCGGGTTTGTCTTCGGTTTGATCACTTTAAACCGAAGCAATTCGAATCCCTTGTGACTGATTGAAGCTAAGGAGGCAAGGGATCATTTGGGACGAGATGGATAAGAGGAATATGCTCTCAAGATGCTTATCCAAAAGAAGGAATGAACTTGGACTGATCATTGGCCAGGTTCATGTGCATTGCTGGCCTATTCCTGGACAAGCTTTCCTAGGCGCGCCCATGCTGTCTCCAGCCTGTATGAAGACCATCTGACTTCATCTAAACCTTCCATTCTCTCAGGCTTTATCAGCCCTTAGATATAGGTTAATGTTTGCTTCTTGTATTGCCTATAAAGGCCTCATTATCGATTGTAAACAAATCAAGTGAGAGAGTGGGGTTTCCCCTCCTCCTTCCTATTCTTTTCTGGGTTCTAAATCTCTGTTCTTCACTCTCTTAGTCTCTAGTTCATCAAATCTCACGAATCTCTCTTTAGTCTCATTATTCTCTTAGTCTCTTCCACAATCTTATTCTCTCATCAAGTCTTCTTTTCTCCTTGTTATTACAAGATCAGTCCGAACCTGTTGAGGTTGAAGCTTCTCACACAACCCACGGCCTGAACTCTGATAAACTTTCATGGTATCAGAGCCAGGTTCATCAGAACCTGGTTCATTAGCATCCACAAGCTCAAGCTCTCTCTCTCTCATGCCATTTCTAAACCAATGAAGAAGCTTCTGTGCATCCAGTCGTTTAAACCCTTCAAGATCGAAACTTTATCATCCATGGCGTGCCCATAAGCTATTCTCAGTTCATCCTCCTCTCCCATGTTCGTTCTGGGGAAAGAAGGCCAGTGGAAGCTTATCCAAGCCGCTCTTCCTCACTGTCCAAGGAGAAACCTTTTAAAGAAGGAGACTTTCAACTTGGATCTTGGTGTCTCGACTCAAACATGGAGAAAGTTGGTGTCTTTGGCATGATGGGGGTCAAGGGGGAAGGTCACACAAAGAAGGAGGTGTTGGTTCCCAAACCAACAACTCAAATCTGTCTAGTCATGAACCGGTTAACCATGGAGGTTCAAGGAACCAGCACAGGTTCCTTGACTGTAAGATAATTTCCTTCCCTTGTATAAAGCTTGAGACTTTTATTATGCCCGTGTGGTGTAGTGTGTCTTCATGTCCTGAGGGTCTTATAAAGCTTGCTAGATTCTGTCCCGGGATGCTTAAAGGTCTTGTGTGATGTGTGATTGTTAAAAAGGCCATACCTTATTCTCTGTTTGAATGTGTATTAGGGTGCTAGATAGTATATCAGCTCCAGTGATTCCATTCATGACTGATTAGAACTTGTTAAGGTGTTTTGCATTTCATCATTCAATTGGTTGGTTGCTGCCTTATGTTGAGTACCTAGAGTAATGTCTAAGGATGCGGTTAAGGTAGCCTAGTTTTGCCTAAATGAAATGTGTTTTGTCTTAACAGATCATGCTTGTCATTTAGGAAGTTGCATTGCTGTTGACATTGGAGATCAAACTTGATGATTAGTCAAGGTTTGATCCCAATGCTTGTGGCCTAATTTATTCTGACGTTTGAGTGCTGTACAGGAACATAAGAAGTGTTCAGTGTAACCAAACCAAGTAAGAAAAGGCGCTACCCATTGAGAAGCAATGGAGAGTTTGTGTGAAGAGATAGTGGCATTAAAACACTTCTGTGGAAGTGGTGTGCTGCTAGCTCAAGAGGCACACAAGTAGGAGTGGTCATCACTTAAGTCCATGGGAGACTAGTGACCAAAGGCACAGAAGCTAAAGAAATGGTGAACACAGTTTTATATCTCTCTTGAGCTCATTCAAAGTTTGGACCCAAATCTCGGCCAAACTAGAGAAAGAAACTCAAGTGAGCTACCAGAAGTACCATCAAGCTCAGTGACCTGTATTGATCCGAGAAGAGGTGCATTGGGGGCTAAGCATCAAGTCTAAAAAGGATGGAGGTGTTCCTCAAGAGCCAAGTCTAAAGCTGCCTCAAGCAGTAATGACTAAAGAAGGGTTGGGCAAAACTCAACAAGAAATACTGACCTGTGTTCATGGAGGTTTAAGGAATCAGCCCGGATTCCTTAGCTGTAAGCAAATCCTTTATCCCTTAATAAGAGTTTATACTTTGGTGTGCATGGAGTGTTGTTTGTCCCAGGATCTCCTGGCTTGTTTACTGCATTGTTTTGTGTTCTGATTCTTGTTCTTGCATAAGCATCATATTGGTGGTTTAGTATTGTCTCGTGCATTGTCATATCTCTTTTTGTCATGGCGTGTAGAACTGAGTGTCTCTGCTTCTTGCATCATGAGAATTGTTTTAGACTGTTTTACATCCTTAAGCATATAGGTAGTGATTCAATCCGGTTCTTTGTTGCTTGGATGTTAATGACATAGTTAATCCATCAGATATAAAGTAGGATTTAGAAGTGTGTCTAAACTACTTGAATCTATGATCTTGGTGAAACTATTGCTCATTAACATGTCTGGTTGTTTTATTGCATTCAGTTTTAGGTTGTTTAAAATGGATCATATAGTGGTTAGTTCGGATTGAATCTGTTGCATTCTTATAGTTGCTGTCTAAGATTCTTGCATTCATATATGGTGCATCTAAAATTCCAGCCTAGTTGCAAGTGCTTTGTTTCAAGCTTGCATTGCATCTGCTGGTTTCAAGTTTTATTTTAGCTTGTTGAGGCATTGGTGATCAAACCGGATGTGTGATCTTGGTTTGGTCCAATGGGATGATCTAATCTTGCATTGAGTTGTGGTGATGTTAGGTACACAAGATGTGATACAGTGACAAACCAAACCAAAGTGACAAGACAAAGGTCTAATGCCATTGCATATCATCACTGGACGTGTCAGTCCACAAACTACAGGAAGTGTAGTGTGATTGAGTATGCAATGAGAGGTTGATACCATTGTATGATACCACTTGGACATGTAAGTCCCAAAGTCTACAGGAAGTGTAGAGTGGGATATCATACAATGAGAGACTACCTTGTGAGGGCTCTTAAGGTGATTCAAACACCAATAGTTCCTGGTATAAGGAATAGAGCCAAAACTCACAAGAGTAAGGACATCAAGTCTTGTAAAGACTGATGGTTCCTAAGACCATGAAGTTGCCCATTTCCAACAATCCATGGGAAGTCCATAGCCTACTCCAAAGAGTGTAGAGAGGATGTTGTGACAAATGGAGAGCTGCCTTGCGGTTCTGTCCATGGTGGTTCAGTCACCATAGCCTACATATCAGGAGAGTGTAGAGAGGACAGTGACAAGCAAAGAAAAGCATCACCAAGAGGGTGCTGCAATGAAGATCATCACCAAAGTCATGAGGAGGCCGATGATCTAAAGGAAATGGAACAAAGGTCATGCTAATCTTCCCATTGCATACCATTCCATGGACGCATCAGGCCATTCAAATACAAGGAGTGTATAGAGAATGGGTCATGCAATGGAGAGAAAGTATCTTGGGAGGATCTCTCTATGGTGATTCAAACACCCTAGTTCCTATTAAGGAAGAGAGTAAACTCACAAGAAGAAGGACATCACAAAGTCAAGAAGACTGGTGGTCATAAGGCCATGGATGGTTTGGATCGTTCACAAGCTTAGCTCCTCCCATAGTCTCGGAGTTAAGCTTGAGGGGGAGTCTAAATGTACATGATCCATGGTCCAGTTTCAAGCCGTGCAAGGACTTCAACAAAGGATCATCTAACCGGGTCTAGGCAGTGGCGTGTCTATGCAAAGAGACTGTTCAGAGCAGTCTTGGTTGTGTGTCCATGAAAGCTCAGTTTCAAGGCGGCCTCTGTGGTGAGGTGATTGAAAACTGAAGCTGAAGGTTCCACACAACCTCCCATCAGAGTTGGTCTTGCCATGAAGAGGTTGCATCTGGCCGAGTGTGAGGGATTCAAGTGACAAGGCACTCATTCCTCATCTAACCAAAAGGGAAGTAACTTGAACTTAGTCTAGTACAAGTCATTCATCATTTCTTAAACTCGAAATGGTTCTTAAAATGCTTAAATAGATTGCTTCTGATTGTTAAATGAGAGGTTCTAGTGCTATTGCCTTAGTAGAAACCATCATTGATATCTTGCTTCATTTAGAAGAATGTCTAAGTTGCTAGAATCTCTGGTTTGGTTTCATTCTTTTGAGGTGTGCCTAAGTTTCATTTTCTTGTGGATATACTTGATAAGTACTGATGCACCTTTGGGATAATGTATCATGTACCATTACCAGTGCTTGAACCTCACTGAAGATGATTATGTGTAAAGTTAGGGCGAGGCCATACAGATTTGGTACGGGCGGATGTACTCGGACCACACAGATCTGTACGGACCAAGTCGACCCGAAAACTTTACATTCGACCAAAAGAGGTTGTTTTGGGTCTATGAAGAGGTCAAGCCGAGTTCTATGAGGGTGCAAGCCTTTTTGTTGTTGGCTGTACTAGTTTAGGCCACGATCCAGAGTCCTTTGTGTCCAACCACACTGGTTCAAAGGAACAAAGGCTCAATGGCCAATCCCTAGGCCTTGAATGAGCTTACTCTTTTCCTTATGAGGGTTTTATCCCTAAGGAGGGTTTTCTATCATAAGGTTTTTAATGAGGAGTGACTTCAGGGTTCCAAGCTTGACTCAGGATCTTTAGAGTCAAGCTTGAGGGGGAGTGTTAAACCTGAAGAGAGAAATGGACCACTAAAGGCCATGTGCAAAGTTAGGGCCAAAACCCATTAGAAGTCTGATCAAGGACTAAAGAGGGTCCAGGAGCTTATTCTGAGCAAGAACAAGGTTCAATAAGGGCTTATGATCAAGAAGGAAGTGTTTGGGAAGATTTGGGAGCCATTGGGCGAAAGTGCAAAAATAGGGTCGACTGTACGGACAATCGTACGGCCTGTACGGCCTTGTACGGAATTTACGGACATGGTCGACCCAAAACACTTCCTGGTTCAACTTTTGGGTGAGTTTGGGCAATGTGCAAAATCCGGGTCAAGGTGTACGGACAGGTGGTCCGTACACAGTCCGTACAGTCGAGAAATAAAGCAGTTTCGGGTTTGTCTTCGGTTTGATCACTTTAAACCGAAGCAATTCGAATCCGTTGTGACTGATTGAAGCTAAGGAGAAAAGGGATAATTTGGGAGGATATGGATAAGAGGAAAATGCTCTCAAGATGCTTATCCAAAAGAAGGAATGAACTTGGACTGATCATTGGCCAGGTTCATGTGCATTGCTGGCCTATTCCTGGACAAGCTTTCCTAGGCGCGCCCATGCTGTCTCCAGCCTGTATGAAGACCATCTGACTTCATCTAAACCTTCCATTCTCTCAGGCTTTATCAGCCCTTAGATATAGGTTAATGTTTGCTTCTTGTATTGCCTATAAAGGCCTCATTATCGATTGTAAACAAATCAAGTGAGAGAGTGGGGTTTCCCCTCCTCCTTCCTATTCTTTTCTGGGTTCTAAATCTCTGTTCTTCACTCTCTTAGTCTCTGGTTCATCAAGTCTCACGAATCTCTCTTTAGTCTCATTATTCTCTTAGTCTCTTCCACAATCTTATTCTCTCATCAAGTCTTCTTTTCTCCTTGTTATTACTGTTGGAATTCATGAGTGTTTGTCTCATGTCAAGAGATTATTCAGTTAACTTGTAACTGAATCCTCTTCAACCATACAACAGGAACTCACCATTTAAAGGAAGAGACAACCAACTGGTGGTTGAATCCTCTTAAACAACCTGCACTATAACCAAGATCCTAGACAGCAAACTGGTTATGTGTGGCAAAGAATCTATGGTTTGAATCTATTCCTTGAGAAGTGACACAACACTTTCAGTTTGTTCACTTAATGAGAATGAGAAATAGAATCAGTAATCTAGAGCTTAAGAAGAGATAAAGAAGAGTTTATAGTGAGTTTGACAAGTATTAGGCTGCCTTAAGAGAGATAGAGTTAAGGCAGCCTCTAAACCCTAATTCTTAACTCCTTACATTGTGAATATTGTTTAGACACAAGCAAGAGAGAGAGAGACACGAGCTTAGAGAGAGAGAAAATTGATTCTGATAAGTGTTACAAGAGAGGGTGAATGTCTTTAAATAGACAATCACTTACAATAAACAATTACTAAAACAAGGAAATATAAACAAATAATTCTGTAGGGATGAGAAGAGGCCAAAGGGGATACAGCCAAGGGGAGGCACGTCCAGAGGAGGAGAAAGGGACAGGAGAGAGATAGTGACCAGGTCTGATGAGTGAATGTGACAGGCCAGCAACAGCTCTCTCCTTAAGCTTAACATGTGACTTTCTTCCATATTTGAATTTGAATCTGGTCAAACCCTCTACCAACGGTTTCCTTAGCTTCTGTAGACCCTCAGCTCGTGTTCCCATCAGTACCTTGCCTCCTAAGGCAAGTTAGGTCATAGTAGATTGCTTGTGATCCAAGTCTGTACAAACAGAACCAGATTGTCTTCTCTTGATGAACTTATCCTTGGATCATCAACCATCTTTTTCTTCTGGTCATCCCTTTATTTATTTCAACACTCCCCCTCAAGCTTGACCATAGGAGATCCTTGGACAAGCTTGGAACTGATAGCACTTGCCTCATTAAAAACCTAAGTGTGGAAAACCTCTTGGGATAAAACCATCACTTAGGGAAAAAGAGTGCAACTACCCTCATCCTAGGGATTGGCCAGTGAGCCTAAGGATCTTTAGATTATTTTCATGGACTCCTTAGACTCTGGATCATGGCCTTTCTTCAGTGGAAAGCAGGCACCAATGCCTTCCTTGTTTCACACTCATCACACCTTTGAGCTTCTTATTGTGGTCAGAGCTTGTCTCCCCCTTTCTTTTGGCTTCTTGCCTTCGGCATGGGTTGAGTCCAAGTCTGCCTTGTTCATGAGCTCAATAGGTACCTGATTCAAACAATGCACAAACACATGTATCAATTCTCAAGGGGGAAACCTATCATTCATAAGAATGAGTATAGATTTAGGTACTTCCCTTGCATAAGTTTCTGAAGAATGGACATTGGCTTCTCATTTTAACACCCCTCCTCAAGCTTGACCTGAGAATGAGAGTATGTGGTCAAGCTTGGAATATGAGAGCCAATGATGATCACCAATGCCACGTGACCACAGCCTTCCTGGCTTGAATTGTGGCCTTTTCTCTTGAGTTTACTTCCTGTCCACCCTCTTGGCATCAGGTAAGTAACTTCTGAGCAATCTCTCCACTGCCCCATTCATCCTCTCAACCATCTTGGGAGTTAATGGACACAATAAGTGTCCAAAGTGTTGATGGGCCGTAGGCAATCTACATGGTCAGGAATATACATCAAGTGTAGGCTCTGATCAACATGGGCAGCCTGTCAAAAAAACACTAAGACAAGCATCAATAGACAACAAGAGATCAGAACATGGGTTTTCACCAAGTCTGATCTTTAAAACACATTTCAAACAAGCAATTGACAGTTATCTTCATGATTTTATCCTAGCAACACTCTCTTAAACCTAATCAACAAGACTAAGCATTCAGGCCACAACACAATCAATTCTCCTAAGGACAGAAGCAAGACTATTCTTTCAAGACAGTTTAACTTCAAGACAGTTTAACAACCTTAGGCAGATTCTAAACAAAATTATGAGAATAGAGATTTAAGTAACCAGAGAATAAGTTGAGAGTAGAGAATGATGTAACCAGAGTATTAGTAGCCAGAGAATGGGAGAATGATGGAGAATAAGTAACCTGGAGATTTAGAGAATGAGAGAATAGAGAATAGAAAAGAGAATTTTCTCATGAGTTCTAATGGACAGAGTTTTGCTCTATTTTCTTGAGTTTTGCGGAAGCATAAACAGCCAGGAGCATCCAATACTAATCAAGAGTTTGGTGCTTTATCAGCTGAAACATAATGGACCATTGAACAATTAATTTGCTCACTGATCTTAAACATGTGCCACTGGAATAACTCATGAACTAATATTTTCCAGGGCTTTCAACCAAAGAACCAACATAATAACACATGAAGAAGTGTTTTCTGTGGCTTAGACAACAATGAATCCAATGGATCAAAACAGTTTGTCCACTGGTCAAAGAGATGCTCCATTAAGAGAAAGCTATTATCCAATGGATAAAGCATAATGGTGAAGCATTTTCGAAATATTTCTCTTCCTCAAGCTTGATTAAAGATACTAACAAGTACTGACCAAGCTAACACAATATCAGAGTGGGAGAGAAAGGATTTCTTTTTTAAACAAAACAGAGATAAAAGAGGTGAGTTTAATCCCAAAGAAGAGCAACAAAGCTCTGATACCATGTTGGAATTCATGAGTGTTTGTCTCATATCAAGAGATTATTCAGTTAACTTGTAACTGAATCATCTTCAACCATACAACAGGAACTCACCATTTAAAGGAAGAGACAACCAAATGGTGGTTGAATCCTCTTAAACAACCTACACTATAACCAAGATCCTAGACAGCAAACTGGTTATGTGTGGCAAAGAATCTATGGTTTGAATCTATTCCTTGAGAAGTGACACAACACTTTCAGTTTGTTCACTTAATGAGAATGAGAAATAGAATCAGTAATCTAGAGCTTAAGAAGAGATAAAGAAGAGTTTATAGTGAGTTTGACAAGTATTAGGCTGCCTTAAGAGAGATAGAGTTAAGGCAGCCTCTAAACCCTAATTCTTAACTCCTTACATTGTGAATATTGTTTAGACACAAGCAAGAGAGAGAGAGAGAGAGACGAGCTTCGAGAGAGAGAAACTTGTCTATTGATTCTGATAAGTGTTACAAGAGAGGGTGAATGTCTTTAAATAGACAATCACTTACAATAAACAATTACTAAAACAAGGAAATATAAACAAATAATTCTGTAGGGATGAGAAGAGGCCAAAGGGGATACAGCCAAGGGGAGGCACGTCCAGAGGAGGAGAAAGGGACAGGAGAGAGATAGTGACCAGGTCTGATGAGTGAAAGTGACAGGCCAGCAACAGCTCTCTCCTTAAGCTTAACATGTGACTTTCTTCCATATTTGAATTTGAATCTGGTCAAACCCTCTACCAACGGTTTCCTTAGCTTCTGTAGACCCTCAGCTCGTGTTCCCATCAGTACCTTTCCTCCCAAGGCAAGTTAGGTCATAGTAGATTGCTTGTGATCCAAGTCTGTACAAACAGAACCAGATTGGCTTCTCCTGATGAACTTATCCTTGGATCATCAACCATCTTTTTCTTCTGGTCATCCCTATATTTATTTCAACACTCCCCCTCAAGCTTGACCATAGGAGATCCTTGGACAAGCTTGGAACTGACAGCACTTGCCTCATTAAAAACCTAAGTGTGGAAAACCTCTTGGGATAAAACCATCACTTAGGGAAAAAGAGTGCAACTACCCTCATCCTAGGGATTGGCCAGTGAGCCTAAGGAGCTTTAGATTATTTTCATGGACTCCTTAGACTCTGGATCATGGCCTTTCTTCAGTGGCAAGCAGGCACCAATGCCTTCCTTGTTTCACACTCATCACACCTTTGAGCTTCTTATTGTGGTCAAAGCTTGTCTCCCCCTTTCTTTTGGCTTCTTGCCTTCGTCATGGGTTGAGTCCAAGTCTTCCTTGTTCATGAGCTCAATAGGTACCTGATACAAACAATGCACAAACACATGTATCAATTCTCAAGGGGGAAACCTATCAATCATAAGAATGAGTATATAGTTAGGTACTTCCCTTGCATAAGTTTCTGAAGAATGGGCCTTGGCTTCTCATTTTAACAATTACAAGATCAGTTCGAACCTGTTGAGGTTGAAGCTTCTCACACAACCCACGGCCTGAACTTTGATAAACTTTCACAGTCTCCATTTGAAGTCCTGAACAAGGTCAAGCCCTCTTTGGATCATCTAAGAGTATTTGGATGCTTGTGCTATGTACTTGTGCCAGGAGAAATGAGGAACAAGTTGGAACCAAGGAGTACTAAAGCCATGTTCATTGGCTACTCCACAAGTCAAAAGGGATTCAAATGCTTTGATCCCTCAACAAGAAAGCTGTTAGTATCTCGGGATGTCAAGTTTCTTGAGTCAAGGGGATACTATGAAGAGAAGAGCTGGGAAGATCTTAAGGATCTAGCTTAACCATCTGATAAGGCAGCAAGTCTTAGGATGATAATGGAAGGACTTGGTATTAATCTGACCCAAGATCAGCAAAGGGCACCTGAACCACAGGAAGCTGAAGAACCATCCCACCTTGATCATGAGGGGGGAAATGAACCAGGAGTTGATGATATAGAGGGCGAGAACACTGGAAGTCCTGATCAAGGTGTGATGGAACATGAGGAAGCAAATGAAGTTCCTAAGCCAGAAGGCCAAGATGAGCATGAGGAAGCAGTTGAGGAAGTTCAAGCCCCATTAAGGAGGAGCACTAGAGTAAGAAGACATCCATCTAATTGGGTGAATACTAGGGTCTACTATAATGCCCAAGCTGCTGCTCACCCTAGTCAAGTTGTCTGCTCTTTTGCCGAGTTTCCTAAGGAGCATTGTGCCTTCATCAGTAGTTTGGATGAGAGGCAGGTTCCTCGGTCTTATGAGGAAGAAATGGAGGATAAAGAATGGAAGAAGTCAGTAAGTGATGAAGCAGGTGCTATGATCAAGAATGAGACTTGGTATGAGAGTGAGCTGCCAAAAGGGAAGAAGGCTGTTACTAGTAGATGGATCTTCACCATCAAGTATCTACCAAATGGGAAGATTGAAAGGAAGAAGACCAGACTTGTTGCAAGAGGTTTCACCCAAACCTATGGAGAGGACTATGTTGACACCTTTGCTCCTGTGGAAAAGCTCCATACTATTCGAATTGTTCTCTCCATTGCAACCAACTTGGGGTGGAACCTATGGCAAATGGATGTGAAGAATGCTTTCTTTCAAGGTGAATTAGAAGAAAAAGTGTACAAATATCCCCCTCCGGGCCTTGAGAGTCTAGTGAAACCAGGAAATGTTCTGAGACTAAGGAAGGCTATCTATGGGTTGAAGCAGTCTCCAAGAGCCTGGTATCACAAGTTAATCACTACCCTGAATGGCCGTGGCTTCATCAAATCCGAGCTTGATCACACCCTGTTCACTCTTACCTCTACATTAGGTATTATTGTCCTCCTAGTCTATGTTGATGATATCATCATAACTGGGAATGACAAGGAAGGTATTAAGGGTACTAAGGATTACCTCAAATCTGTTTTTGAAATTAAAGACTTGGGGGAAATGAAATACTTCCTTGGAATTGAGATTTGTAGATCCAAGGAAGGGTTGTTCATGTCCCAAAGGAAGTATACTCTTGATCTTTTGAAAGGTGCAGGTAAACTTGGAGGGAAGACAGCAAAGATGCCTATGGAGGATGGGTATAAGGTTCCTCGTGAGGGGGAGATAGAGGATAGCAAACCATTCCATGATGCCAAGCTTTACAGAAAGCTAGTGGGTAAGCTAATATACTTAACTATCACCCGTCCTGATATCTGTTTTGCTGTGAACCAGGTAAGCCAACACATGCAAATCCCAAAGGAACACCACTGGAACATGGTGGAACGGATCCTGAGATATCTGAATGGTTCTCCTAGCCAAGGAATATGGATGGGATGCAACAACAACACTGAAGTGGTGGGTTACTGTGAAGCGGATTGGGCTGGTGATAGAACAGATAGGAAGTCCACTACTGGCTACTGCACGTTCATTGGAGGGAACCTTGTTACATGGAAGAGCAAGAAGCAGAAGGTAGTGTCTTGCTCCAGTGCTGAAGCTGAGTACAGAGCAATGCTGAAGTTGACAAATGAACTTGTCTAGATTAAAGGCATCTTGAAGCATCTTGGTATTGAGCAGTCCACTCCAATGATAATGCATTGTGACAACCAAGCTGCTATCCACATAGCCACCAAGTCAGTTTTCCACGAGAGGACAAAGCACATTGAAGTTGATTGCCACAAGGTGAGGCAAATGATTGGGTTAGGGGTGATCTTACCTTGCTATACTAGGAGTGAGGATCAGCTTGCAGATGTGTTCACTAAGGCAGCTAGACAAAAGACAATGGAGTCCATCCATGGCCGGTTGGGACTCATTGATCTTACCCAACTTGATGTGATCATGGACCAGATCACTAAGGAGAACAAGGAGAGTCTAGATGAGCCACATGAAGCCACATTGCACCAGCAGCCTGGTGATGATGCTCTAGCCATTCCTGAAGGTCCCATTACTCGTTCCAGAGTCAAGAAGCTTAAAGAGAATGTTGATGGACTACTCACTTCACATCCACAACAAGAAAGTCTTGGACAAGGTCTGATCCGAGATGTCTTGATCACCATTCAAGGCATCTCTACATCAAGCTGAGTTAGTGTCTAGGCAAGACATGGGGTGCGTGCTCTTTTCCTTGCTTTTGGTTTTGTCCCACGAGGTTTTCCGGAGGAAGGTTTTTAACGAGGCCACAACTTGTCTTCACATCACTTAGGCCCTATCTCGGTCCCATGCTAAAGAAGTTTCCATTTTTATTTCACTTTTAAGCTTATGTTAAAGTTAAACTATAGTTTCCTTTTTTACTTATTTCCGAAACCCTAGAGAGCATGTTCTCGGTTTCTCCTTATTTAAACGGGTCTCTAAAACCTATTGTAATCATCCATCCTTTAATCAACGAGTTATCTTTTCTCCTTGACGGCTCTCTCTCTCTAAGACAAGTTGTCGAGTTTCTTCTGGTGTGTAGTATCCAGGAACCTAAGGGTGTTTGCTTGGTGTGTTATATCCGAGTTATTCATCTAGGAGTATCAAGAGATCTTATCACCCCTCTAGTGTCACCAATCGATCCACAACCTTGAAGAACTTGAGTCTCTGTTTCATTCTTGCAAGGATTTATCCATTCCCATCAACCAAAGAGCATCCTAGGGATGCATCACAACTCAGCTAATCCCCTGCTATGGGGTCTTTACTCTTTTTCCCTCATCAAGGTTTTATCCCAAAAGGGTTTTCCTTGGTGAGGTTTTTAATGAGGAAGACCTCATAGCCTTCCAAGCTCGACTTGTTCCACATGGTCAAGCTTGAGGGGGAGTGTTGAGTTGAGGAGTTCTGATAAGTAAGAATGATATAGGAGCATTGGGTTAAGAAGTGTAAAGAGAAGAGAAAGGATTGGAGAAGTTTGGTGTCGACCATGTCCGTACAGGCCGTAAAGGCCGTACAGATTATGGTCGACCCAAATACTCGACCAAAAAGGGTGAAAGTTGATCTGGGTAAATCAAAGAGTAATCAGAGAAGCTTACCGTGCCTTACCTTGATCTATCCAGTAAAAAGCAGTCTGGATAAGGCGTGTACAGGCTGTAAAGGGATCAGCATCTTGTCCAAGATACTGATGCTCTTCTTGTGGCTCCCCTTGGTCGAACGTTGGAAGAGAGGCGCGCCTAATGCTTCTGTCCACACATTTGCTCTTCCTTTTGTTTCTGAAAACCCTTGTAGCTCTCCTATATATTCAGTCTGTCGAGTATCAATAATAATAAAGCATTTCTGTTCTTTTTCTTTCTCTCTTAGCCAAAATGGTTTCTCTCATAAATCTGTTCTTAATCTCTCTATTCTTTTAGTTTCTCTTTGATTCTGTCTAAGCATTCATCTCTATTCTCTTATTCTCTAAAGATTTCACTCTTCAAGTTCTCCTTGAAGAAATGCATTCTTGACATCCATTTGCCAAATATCCCATCTCAGATTGGTTGCCACTGATAGAACAATCTGGATGCTGTGAAGTTTAGCCACTGGAGCAAAGGTGTCAAGATAGTCTTCTCCATACGTTTGAGCAAAGCCTCTAGCCACCAGCCTTGTCTTCCTTCTATCTATCTTCCCATTTGGCAGGAACTTGATGGTGAATATCCACATGCTGGTCACTGCTTTCTTCCCTTTAGGAAGCTCACTTTCATACCATGTCTCGTTCTTAATCATAGCATTAGCTTCATCAGCCACAGAGGCTCTCCACTTATCATCCTTCATGGCTTCTTCATAGGTCCATGGAACTTGACTTTCATCCAGACTCGTGATGAAAGCACAATGCTCTTTTGGGAACTTGGTAAACGAGCATACCACCTGACTTGGATGTGCTACTGCTTGGGCATTGTAGTACACCCGAGTGTTGATCCAGTTGGATGGATCTCTTCTCACCCTCATACTCCTTCTCAAAGGTTGAACTTCTTGAGTTCCTTCTGGTTGAGCCTCCTTGACCTCTTCTTCTTCTTCATGGTTTCCATCTCCAGCTTCTTCATCACCTTGATCCATACCTTGATCATGTGTGGAGCCTTCATCATACTGCTCCTCTGGTTCATTTCCCCCCTCATGATCAAGGTGGGGTTCTTGCTCATTAGCCGTGGGAGGACCTTCTTGTTGTTGTCCTCCCCCACTCCTAGGATCCTAGGATAAGTTAATCCCAAGATTCTCCAAAATTATCCTCAAGTTGGCTGCCTTGTCAGACGCCAAATCCTTGAGTTCTTCTTGGTTCTTCTCCTCATAGAACCCTCGTTCTTCCACAAACTTCACATCTCTAGACACCACTACCCTTCTGGTTGTTGGATCATGACAGTTGTACCCTTTCTGAGTAGGTGAGTAACCAATAAACATCCCCTTTGTGCTCTTGACCTCCAACTTGTTCCTTAGCTCCCCCGGTTTATGAACAAAACAGAGACAACCAAAGACCTTGATATGATCTATGGCTGGTCTATGCTTGTTCAACACCTCAAAGGGTGATTGATCTTCAAGAACCTTAGTTGGGGTTCGATTTATCAGATAACAAGCAGTAGACACCGCATCACTCCAAAACCTCTTTGGCACATTAGCTTGGAACATCATAGACCTAGAAACTTCCATAAGGTGCCAGTTCTTCCTTTCAGCATCTCCATTCTGTTGTGGGGTGTAAGGGCAGCTCGTTTGGTGAAGAATACCATGCTTGGATAGATGCTGCTTGAAGGCTTGACTGGTATATTCCCCACCATTATCTGATCTGGTTGCTGGATCATAACACTTGTACCCTTTCTGAGTAGGTGAGTAACCAATAAACATCCCCTTTGTGCTCTTGGCCTCCAACTTGTTCCTTAGCTCCCCCGGTTTATGAACAAAACAGAGACAACCAAAGACCTTGATATGATCTATGGCTGGTCTATGCTTGTTCAACACCTCAAAGGGTGATTGATCTTCAAGAACCTTAGTTGGGGTTTGATTTATCAGATAACAAGTAGTAGACACCGCATCACTCCAAAACCTCTTTGGCACATTAGCTTGGAACATCATAGACCTAGCAACTTCCATAAGGTGCCGGTTCTTCCTTTCAGCATCTCCATTCTGTTGTGGGGTGTAAGGGCAGCTCGTTTGGTGAAGAATACCATGCTTGGATAGATGCTGCTTGAAGGCTTGACTGGTATATTCCCCACCATTATCTGATCTAAAAATTTTCAGCTTAGCATTGAAATGGTTAGTCACATATGCTTGAAAATTTCTAAATGCATCAAGCACTCTAGGAATCAAGGTTATCCAGGTGTATTTAGACTTCTCATCTATGAAAGTGACAAAATACTTATGGTTCTCCCTAGATAAGCAAGATGCAGTCCAAACATCCGAGTGAATTAAATCAAAGCAGTGATCATAGATAGTATAAGACTTTTGAAACACAGTTTTACAATGCTTGCCTAAGATACAAGCTTCACAATCATTATTCTCAAACATAACACCTGGAACCATTAAGCTTAAAGCTCTAACATGAGGATGTCCTAGTCTAGCATGCCACAAAGCATTCTTATTTAAACCGGAAGCAGAAACAGAAGTAAATGAACAACTATGATCAGGTAAAGAAGTAAGCTCCTCAAGCAAGTAAAGGTCTCCTTTTGTAACTCCTTTCCCAATCAACCGACTGCTCTCAATATCCTGAAACTTCACATCATTAGGACTAAAGATCACAGTTCATAGCAAATCATTAGTGCATTTCTTAACTGATAACAAGTTTGAAGTAAACTCAGGCATGTAGAAGCATCTAGATTCTTTATCAAACAGTTTAAGCTTGCCTATACCCCTTATTGGAATTCTATCACCATTAGCTATCATAACATGTCCATGCGCAGGTTCAATATCTCTAATTAGACTAGTGTCACTAATCATATGATGAGATGCTCCTGAATCAACTATCAATGGTTTAGACATGTTACAAGCACTATGAGATAAACCAGCATTCTTAGAGTGACTATAAGCATTAGTTTTATCATGAGTACTAGCAATCTTAGATGCACCAAAAGAGTACCCCCTGAGTTTACCAAAAGTGTTACCATTGTCCTTGAGCATCTTGATGAGAGCATCCATTTCTGATCGGCGGATGAACTCATGCTTGTTTGGTCGGTTGGTTTGAGCCGTGTAGGTCACCAGGGCTTTGTTCTCACCACCTTCAGTCTCCTGTGCCCGATTGGATGGCCCGGCTCCACCCCCTCCTTGCTGATCCCTTCCTCCATAGCTCACATTAGCTCTTGCATCTCTGTCCTTCATGAACTTGGCTGACTTTAGGTGAGGATGGAGGATCCAGCACTGATACTTCTTGTGACCTTGTCTCTTACAATGGTCACAGTTTCCATTGAACCTCCTTTCTTCAAAGCGATTCACCTTTTTGGCTTGAGGTACCTCAGCTTGGTTAGCCAAGGTAAGCTCCCCCTTTCCTCCAAATAGGCCCAACGATCCTTGCTCCTTTTGAATCTGTGCGCAGACTTCCTCCAAGGTGGGTAGCTTCTCTGCTCGCAAGATGTGTTTCACCAGGTCATTGTAGCTAGAGTTAAGAGTCAGGAGTAAGCCAAAGACTTTGTCTTGCTCCCTTCTCTCATTAAGATCAGCTGGGTCGGTTGTGCTTGGCCTCAACTTCTCAAGTTCAGACCACAAAGCTCTAAACTTTCCGAGATGCTTTGTGAACTCCATGTCTTCTTGAGCTAGACTGTTGATGGCTCGCTTGATCTCAAACACACGAGTAAGGTTTGAGATGTTACCATACACCTTCTGAAGAGTGTCCCACAGGTCCTTTGCCTTCTCACAGTAGCTTATGCCTATAGGATAGACGGATCTAGAGAGCTTTGAAGGATAGACATCACTGTGTTGTCTTCCTAAATCCACTTCACTTCATCACACACGACAATCTCCTTATCGCCTTCACGAGTAATAAGCTTTGGAGCCTCACCCTTACTCCCCACTGCTGTCTTCACCACACGAGACCATAGGAGATAGTTTCCCCCCCTTAAGTATCACTGGAATCACGGTTGTCTTGTTACTTTCCATCTTGAAGCTTTGCGGAATGAAAGAGGTGTTCTTGAGTGTTCTTCGTGACAGATGAAATCAAAACCCAGATTTACGAGAACCTGGCTCTGATACCATGAAAGATTGAGTAGAAACAGAGAATGAACAGATGGAATAGAGTTTAAGAGAGACTAAAAGAGATTTGGAGACTAAAAGCTTAAGACTTGGTTAAGAAACCATTTCGATATGAAGAACACCAAGAACATTAGAGAGAATAAGAAAGAGACTCGGGAATTCCTTGATTCATTAACCAGAGAGGTGTTTACACTTATATAGAGGCTTTACAACGGATACAAAAGGAATGAACATAAAGGAAGAGACGTGGCCGGTCAAGGAGAGGAGAGCGCCTGGTTTTGAACTTGTGGCTTAGGGGGAGAGATGCCTTTGGCATCTTGACTAGATGCCTTCACCTTTCCAGCTCGGGACAGCCTGTCTAGGTCAAGCTTACTCTCCTTATCCGCGAGCCACTTCTTTACCGAGTAACCACCCGAGTTAACCTTCTCCCTTTTACCTCATCAGTTTACCTTGCCTTCTCTTGCCTTGATGTCCAAGTATCGGCCATGGTTGTACGGACAAGGTCCATCCGTACAACTTGACCCGGATTTTGCACATAACCAAAAGAAGTTTAGGTCGGGTTTAAAGTTATTTGGGTTGAGTGGTCCGTACGGTCGGCTGTACAGTCCGTACAGGCCGTACCATCTGTACACTTGCCCTAACTTTGCACCAACCTTCTTTTGCTCCCAAACTTCAGAATAAGCCTCTCAAACCTCTTCTCTTATTTACTCAGAACAACACTCCTGACCCTTAACCCCTGCTACAATGACTTGATTAAGCACATACTTAGAGCTGAGAAGCTACCATCCCTAGATGAAGTGTGTGCTCAAATCCAGAGGGAACAAGGGTCAGTGGGTTTGTTTGAAGAGAACGGAGAGCCCACCATGGCATAAAAGGTGGAAGTAGCAGTAGCTAACAAGGGATACTACAAGCAGGATGATAGGAAGGTGTGGGTATGTGATCATTGCAAGAAGAAAGGACACATGAAGGACAAGTGCTGGATCCTATTGAGAAGCTTCAATGATCTGTGAAGATGGAGTCTGATGTGATTATGGAAAGCACCAAGGAATGTGATGTGATCATGGACCAGCTCAACAAGGAAGATGATGTATCCAGGAATGCACCCATGGACAAACAAGCTGATGAAGATGCCTTAGCCATTCCAGAAGGTCCCATGACTCGTTCTACAATCAAGAAACTAAATGGAGCCATTGGAGGATTACTTAGACTCGTATGGAAACAAGAAGAAGGTCTTGGACAAAGCTTGATGATCCGAGATACCTTGATCACCTTTCAAGCTATCTCCTCATCTAGCTGAATTAGTACTTAGGCAAAGTATTTGTGTGTGCTCTTTTCCTTGCTCTCGGTTTTGTCCCAAAGAGGTTTTACGGAGGAAGGTTTTTAACGAGGCCACAAGCTGCTTTACACATCTCCTAGGTGCTAATCTCGGTCCAAGCCTAAAAGAAGACTCTATCTATTTATCTTATTTTTTGCTTTTATTCTATAGTTTTTATATCATTTTATTTTCGAAACCTAAGGAGCATGTTCCTTGGTTTCTCTATTTAAACCCTTGTTACCCTCATTCTAAAATAGGCAGTCTTTTTATCGAAAACCCTTTTCTCTCTTCTCTCTTGTCTTTGGACGAATCGAAGCTTTGTTGGTGTGTAATATCCAACAGCCTAAGGATCGAGTTCTAAGGTGTGTCATATCCGAAGAATTCAGTCTAGGAGTATCAAGGAGACTTTCCGTAGCTTCTTGTGTCACCATTCATCCCACACGCCTTGGATGATTTGAGTCTTCTGATTCATTCTCGCGAGCATTATCCCTTGATCTCTCTTCCCAGACCCAGAGTCTTCCTAGGATCTCATTATGTGGTATCAGAGCAACTCTGGAAGGGAAGTACTCGATTTCTCACTAATTTTCGTTTTTGTCTTTTCATATTCTGTTGTGTTTTGATCAGATCTGTGTTTCTGTTGTTGAAATCTATTAACTTTGAGTGTTTTGATCACGAATCTGCTGTTTTCTTTTCATATTCACTTTGATTTCGTGTTGATCTGTGTTCTGTGTCAAAATCTGATAGAAATAGGGTTCCTTGATCTTGTTTCTGATAAAAAAATTTCGGATTCTTGTTGCAGAAGTTATTGATTGCATACTGAAATCGTTTAAGGGTTGGGAGAAATCGTTCTCTTTCTGTATTGTTAAGTTGATCTATTCTGTTCTGATTAGTTCTGATTTGTTCCTGACATATCTTGAGTTCGAAATTGATCAGAGAAGTTCAAGGTTTGATTTTGTTTTGAATCTGTTTCTGATTTGTGTTAACAAGAATCGATTTGTTTCATGCATAGTGAATCTATTATTTTCTATTTTGATCATTGAATCTAAGCTTGAAACTGAACTAATTTCGTGATCTCTCTCTGTTCTCACAAGTATAATCTGTTTAAATCTGTTCTGTATTGCTCAAGTTTGATTTGAACTTGTCTTTGGTTGAGTTCGAATTTGATCTGAGAAGTAGGTTTGATTTCGTTTTGAATCTATTTCTGTTTTGCAAGTTAATTGTTTTCTGTAAGAACTAGTTACTGGTTTCTGGTTTCTGTTTTCTTTGTGTCTCAGGTAATGGCCAAGGAGCACATGGAAGAACTCAACAAGAATGATAAACTGTTGCTTGAAGCATTCACGGCCAGCATGGATAAAGTCTTCAAAGATCAACTGAGAAAATTCAGACAAGACATACATCAGCAAAGGAAAAGCAGATCATCCAGAGATGAGTTCAAGCAAAGAGGGAATGATCAGTTGGAAAGAAATCAGAAGCATGCTGTTGTTAAGAAAGAAACTACACAACAAAGAAGGTTTGAACGAGACAAGTGGAGCACAGATCGAAACCAGCCAGCTGAGACAAAGCTTTATCTTTCAAACTCGGTTCAGAAACAGCCTGACAGCAAGAGATCACGTCCATCTAATACTTTTAGTTCATCTATCAAGAAACCAATCTGTTATAGCAAGGAGAAGACAATCTCTAATTCATTTAGAGAAGATAAACAATTCTGTTTATTCTGTGAAAAGAATAAGGAGGCATTGTTACAAGTAATGATGGATGTGGAGAAGCAATTTAAAAGGTCCAACACAACACGACCAGCCATAAAAGCACAGAACCAATAGTCTTTCACTTCTGTCTCAGAACTCAACTCAGGAGGACCAGAATCAGCAGCACAAGCTCAAGAAAATCAAGCCGATATTCCAACAACCACCACTCAGAAGGATAATCAACCAGTAATGGACGACCTGGCTATTTTCAAACAGGATGTGATAGAAGAGGAGGCACACAAGAAACCACAATCAGGGAGTGGATTGGTGCAAATGAATGTCTTTGACTCATGTGATTTCCAAAAGACATTCTTAGGTACTTTTCTGATCAGTCCTTTTGCTTGGAACAAGATCAGAGCTATGGAGCTTTCAAGACACGAATTGGGATTGAAACATGTTGTATTTGAACCTGGAGGAGAGTTGTGGAATCACAGGAACAAGCTCATAATGATTGAGGAGAAATCAGCAGCAGAAACAACTGATTTTGGTGATCTTATATCCTCTGGAGAAAAGTTGTTGCACGTCTCATATCAGCAAGGGTTTAACTATGAAACCAAATGGAGAATGAAGTCAAGTCAGTAATGGATCCAACAAACTAAACCACGCAGCAAATGGCCACCTGATCATCAAGATATTGCTAGTTTTGCAAAACATGTCGGTTTGGATCTTTCTCAAGAGAAACTTATATCTGATTGTGCTGGAAGGTTACAGACCTACTCGTGGAGACCTGGAGCATATGTCCACAAGGTTATCATCCTTGGAGAGTGCTCTGCTCGTGCTAGAACCGGCTGGGGTCATAAGGATTTGGAAGTTGATCAAAAAGACTTGCTTCTCGGCCATGTCAAAATATGGAAGCCACCAGATATGCATCAGCTTCAATTCCATTGCAGAGACTATCAAACCATGATTGGAAATGAAGAAGTCAATGGAGAAGTTAGTGAAGTGATCACTGGATCAGGAGAAGAACTCATGTTTTCTTCCAAAGAAACCAATCCGAGGTAACTATCTAAACTCAAAGAAGAACATCAAAACTGATTTGCTTGCTGTGGGTAAAGGACAAACTGTTTTGAGGTGTACACTCTTTGGAAAGAAGAACATAAGATATGAATCAACCTACCCCACATTCTTAGTCCTTCATACATCTACAAGAAACAAGTTTGAGGCTGATGTGATCATGGACCGGATCACTAAGGAGAACAAGGAGAGTCTAGATGAGCCACATGAAGCCACATTGCACAATTCCTGAAGGTTCCATGACTCGTTCCAGAGTCAAGAAGCTTAAAGAGAATGTTGTTGGATTACTCACTTCACATCCACAACAAGAAAGTCTTGGACAAGGTCTGATCCGAGATGTCTTGATCACAATTCAAGCCATCTCTACATCAAGCTGAGTTAGTGTCTAGGCAAGACATGGGGTGCGTGCTCTTTTCCCTGCTTTTGGTTTTGTCCCACGAGGTTTCCGGAGGAAGGTTTTTAACGAGGCCACAACTTGTCTTCACATCACTTAGGCCCTATCTCGGTCCAAGGCTAAAGAGGTTTACATTTTTATTTCATTTTAAAGCTTATGTTAAAGTTAAACTATATTTTCCTTTTTTACTTATTTCCGAAACCCTAGAGAGCCTGTTCTCGGTTTCTCCTTATTTAAACAGGTCTCTAAACCCTATTGTAATCATCCATCTTTTAATCAACGAGTTATCTTTTCTCCTTGATGGCTCTCTCTCTAAGACAAGTTGTCGAGTTTCTTCTGGTGTGTAGTATCCAGGAACCTAAGGGTGTTTGCTTGGTGTGTTATATCCGAGTTATTCATCTAGGAGTATCAAGAGTTCTTATCATCCCTCTTGTGTCACCAATCGATCCACAACCTTGAAGAACTTGAGTCTCTGATTCGTTCTTGCAAGGATCTATCCATTCCCATCAACCAAAGAGCATCCTAGGGGCGCATCAAGTGGTATCAGAGCACCTTTGGTTGGGAAGTACTCATTTTCTCTCTTGTTATTTTTGTTTCATCCATTTTTCACTCTATCATCTTGTTTAAGCAGTAGTTCTAATTTGTTTAGGGCTGCTCGAGTTTCATAAGAGTTTGGACAAGGATTTAAACTTTTTCCTTTTTGCTTGCGAGAAAACTCTAGAGAGAGAAACCCTAGCCGCCTAAGTTCTTTGCTTCTTAGATCACTTTGTTTCATCTGTTAATCTTGTTAATCACCTTGAACACGAGTAGATTAAGGTTGTTTAGGGTGCTAGAAAAGCTTAGAAAAGTTTAGACAAGATTTGAAGAATTTCCTTTTTGCTAGAAATCGGCAACCCTAATCTCCTTTTTGCTTGTAGCCGATTATCCTTTTTACTTTTGTCTTGCAGAAGAAGCTTTAGTTTGTTTTATCCTTTTTCCTTTGTGCAGGATGCATGGGATCCGAGTCTGAAGAAGAAGCTGCACTCGTCAGGAAGAACAAGCTTCTCATGGAGGCTATGTCGGCTCAACTCAATCAGAACATGGTAGCAACCATGACCGAGATGATGAGGACCAACCTCAATGACATCCGAAGAGAGCTCAGAGAAGACATCAGGAGAGCTACTAGTCAATTGCCAAACCGAGAGACTAGGAGAGAAGAGAGACCTCATGCAATTCCCCAAGAGCATGCTGGTTATGAGGAGACTGACAATGAGTATGAACACGTCAGTTCATCCTCAAGACAAAGCCAAAGAAGACATAGGCGTGTCCAAGAAAGAAGGATGAACCAGGGAGATGAGCTTGCTGGTTTGAAGATCAAGATACCCCCATTCCATGGCAAAGCTGATCCGGATGCCTACCTTGAGTGGGAGAAGAAGATTGAGTTAGTCTTTCAGTGTAAGCAGTACACAAACCACAAGAAGATTCAGATTGCTGCCACTGAATTCTATGACTATGCTCTAAGTTGGTGGGATCAGTACATCACAACTCGTAGGAGGAATGGAGAAGAACCAGTAGAGACTTGGACAGAGATGAAGTCTATCATGCGCAAGAGGTTTGTTCCAAGTCATTACCACAGAGACTTGCACCACCGGCTCAGGAAACTTACCCAAGGTTCAAGGTCAGTGGAGGAGTATTACCAGGAGATGGAGTTGCTCATGCTAAGAGCTAGCATATCAGAAGATAGAGAAGCAACCATGTCAAGGTTCCTGTGTGGTTTGAACCGAGAGATACAAGACAATGTTGAGATGCAACATTATGTGGAGCTTGAAGAGATGCTACACAAAGCTATCCTTGTGGAGCAGCAGCTCAAGAAGAAGGGACATTCACGCAACCACTATGGCTCTAACCGGTTACACAACACCAAGGACGAGAAGTCACCTTACCCTAAGGAGTCTAAACCGTTCCAGAAGGATCACAAGTCCTATCCAAGAGAAGAGACCAAACCAAGCAGTGCTTTTGACAAGGGCAAAGGCAAGGTTGAAGCTTCTAGTTCCAGAGCTCGTGATGTCAAGTGTTTCATGTGCCAAGGAAGAGGTCATTATGCCAATGAATGTACCAACAAGAGTCATGATCTTGCTGGAAGATGGAGAGTATGCCTCAGAAGATGACAACACCGAGTCTGACCAAGAAGATACTGAAGAAGAACATGAAGAAGGACCAGTCCAGGGGAAGCTTTTAGTACCAAGAAGGCTTCTAAGCTTGCAAAGCAAGGCTGAGGAGCTAGAGAAGCGTGAGAACCTCTTCTATACCCGGTGCTTGGTCCAAGGAAAGGTGTGCAGCCTCATTGTTGATGGAGGTAGTTGTGTGAATGCTACGAGTGAAACCATGGTCAAGAAGTGGGGATTAAAGGCTTAGAAGCATCTCAAACCTTACCGGCTACAATGGCTGAATGAAGAAGGCACCATGAAGGTTTCAAGTCAAGTCCTTATTCCCTTACCATTGGGAGATATGAAGATGAAGTCTTGTGTGATGTATTGCCTATGGAAGCTGGTCACATACTTCTTGGAAGACCTTGGAAATCTGATCGCCGAGTTATCCATGATGGCTTCACCAACAAGCACTCCTTTGAGTTCAAGGGACGCAAGACCACTCTGGTTCCCTTGAAACCTAAGGAAGTTCAACAAGATCAGATTCAACTCCAAAAGAAGAAGGAGATTGATCTAAAACCGGCTGGAACTAAGCAGCGAAACTTCTATGCTAACATGGGTGATATCAAAAGAACTCTCTACTCTAAACAATCTGCTATCTTACTTGTGTTTAAAGAAACTCTTTTGAACTTAACAGATTCTACACCGGTGTATCCGAGTGAAACGGTTTCTCTTTTGCAGGAGTTTCAAGATGTATTTCCAGAAGACAATCCCATTGGTTTACCACCTTTGAGAGGGATAGAGCACCAGATAGACTTTGTTCCAGGATCTACACTTCCAAACCGTCCAGCATACAGAACCAACCCGGTTGAGACCAAGGAGTTGCAAAGACAAGTAGAGGAACTCATGGAGAAGGGCTATATCTGAGAGAGTTTGAGCCCATGTGCTGTACCAGTGTTCCTAGTGCCTAAGAAGGATGGTACATGGAGGATGTGTGTTGATTGTAGATCAATCAATAACATCACAGTGAAGTATCGCCATCCTATCCCTAGACTTGATGATATTCTTGATGAATTGCATGGTTCTTGCATCTTTTCTAAGATAGATTTAAAAAGTGGTTATCATCAGATTAGGATGGAAGAAGGAGATGAATGGAAAACTGCATTCAAAACTAAACATGGATTATATGAGTGGTTAGTTATGCCATTCGGATTAACCAATGCACCTAGTACATTCATGAGATTAATGAATCATGTTCTTAGATCATTCATAGGCATTTCTGTTGTAGTATACTTTGATGACATCTTAGTATATAGCAACAACTTAGAAGAACATCTAGAACATCTTATGGCTGTCCTGAATGTTCTAAGGAATGAAAAGCTTTATGCCAACTTGAAGAAGTGCACTTTTTGCACGGATAACTTGGTTTTCCTAGGCTTTGTTGTGAGTGCAGATGGAGTTAAGGTCGATGAGGAGAAGATCAAAGCCATCAAAGACTGGCCGAGTCCAACCACAGTAGGAGAAGTGAGGAGTTTCCATGGGCTTGATTGGTTCTATAGGCGATTTGTGAGAGACTTTAGCACCATTGCAGCTCCCTTGACCGAAGTGATAAAGAAGGATGTCGGATTCAAGTGGGGAGAAGCACAAGAGAAGGCTTTCCAGAGCCTAAAAGAGAAGCTTACTCAATCACCTCTTCTTATGCTTCCTGACTTTACTAAACCTTTTGAAATAGAATGTGATGCCTCAGGAATTGGAATTGGTGCTGTATTGATGCAGGATAGAAAACCTATAGCCTACTTCAGTGAGAAGCTTGGAGGAGCCACTCTCAACTATGCAACCTATGACAAAGAACTCTATGCCTTGGTGAGGGCCTTACAAACGTGGCAACATTACTTGTGGCCCAAGGAGTTTGTCATACACACTGATCATGAGTCCCTAAAGTATCTAAAAGGGCAGAGTAAGCTTAGCAAGAGACACGCAAGGTGGGTTGAGTTCATTGAGACCTTCCCATACGTGATCAAATATAAACAAGGTAAGGAGAACATAGTTGCTGATGCACTATCTCGGAGGTACGTTCTCTTGACTACTTTAGATGCTAAGTTACTTGGTTTTGAGCAGATAAAGGATATGTATGATACTGACCATGATTTCAAGGAAGCTTATGCTTATTGTGAGAAGTTTCCTGCAGGGCATTACTTTAGACAAGAAGGCTACTTGTTTTATGACAATAGGTTATGTGTGCCTAACTGCTCTTTGAGAGATCTTTTTGTCAGGGAATCCCATGGGGGCAGTCTAATGGGACACTTTGGGATTGCCAAGACCTTAAAAGTTTTGCAGGATCACTTCTATTGGCCGCATATGAAGAGAGATGTGGAGAGAATCTGTGGGAGGTGTGCTACTTGCAAGCATGCCAAGTCCCAAGTCCAATCCCAGGGTTTGTATACTCCTTTACCCATTCCACACCATCCCTGGAATGAAATTTCCATGGACTTTGTTGTTGGATTGCCTAGGACTAGAACCGGAAAGGACTCAATCTTTGTTGTTGTTGATAAGTTCTCTAAGATGGCACATTTCATAGCATGTCATAAGACTGATGATGCATTGCATGTTGCTAACCTGTTCTTTAAAGAAGTTGTTCGTTTGCATGGCATGCCTAGAACTATAGTTTCTGATAGGGACACTAAGTTTCTTAGTTACTTTTGGAAGACACTTTGGTCTAAGCTAGGCACTAAACTGTTGTTTTCTACTACTTGTCATCCGCAAACTGATGGACAAACTGAAGTGGTTAATAGAACCTTAGGAACACTCCTGCGTGCATTCATTAAAAAGAACTTAAGGACATGGGAAGAATACTTACCACACTGTGAATTTGCATACAACCATGCTATGCATTCTGCTTCTAAGTATTCACCTTTTGAGATTGTTTATGGGTTCAATCCCACCTCTCCTTTGGATCTAATGCCTTTACCTGAGTGTGAAAGGATCAGCCTAGATGGCAAAAAGAAAGCAGAGATGGTCCAACGAATCCATGAGAAGGCTAGACAAAACATTGAGCAGAAAACCAAGCTTTATGAGAAGCAAGCCAACAAAGGGAGACGTGTGAGAACCTTTGAAGTCGGTGACCAAGTTTGGTTGCACCTGAGGAAGGATAGGTT
Source organism: Moricandia arvensis (assembly GCA_905132765.1). NCBI lineage: Eukaryota > Viridiplantae > Streptophyta > Magnoliopsida > Brassicales > Brassicaceae > Moricandia > Moricandia arvensis. The sequence goes on along the minus strand of CAJHQP010005283.1, from coordinate 4,826 downwards.
CCCCAACGAGAGGAAGTCCAAGCTGATGCCAAGGGTTGATGGACCTTTCGAGATCATCCACAAGATCAATGACAATGCCTACAAACTTGATCTCCAAGGTAAGTATGATGTATCAAATAGCTTCAATGTCACTGACTTGGCTCCTTTTGCTGTAGATGAACCTGATTTTAGGACAACTCCTTTTCAAGAGGGAGGGGATGATGTGATCATGGACCGGATCACTAAGGAGAACAAGGAGAGTCTAGATGAGCCACATGAAGCCACATTGCACCAGCAGCCTGGTGATGATGCTCTAGCCATTCCTGAAGGTCCCATGACTCGTTCCAGAGTCAAGAAGCTTAAAGAGAATGTTGTTGGATTAATCACTTCACATCCACAGCAAGAAAGTCTTGGACAAGGTCTGATTCGAGATGTCTTGATCACAATTCAAGCCATCTCTACACCAAGCTGAGTTAGTGTTTAGGCAAGACATGGGGTGCGTGCTCTTTTCCTTGCTTTTGGTTTTGTCCCACGAGTTTTTTCGGAGGAAAGTTTTTAACGAGGCCACAACTTGTCTTCACATCACTTAGGCCCTATCTCGGTCCAAGGCTAAAGAAGTTTACATTTTTATTTCATTTTAAATCTTATGTTAAAGTTAAACTATAGTTTCCTTTTTTACTTATTTCCGAAACCCTAGAGAGCCTGTTCTCGGTTTCTCCTTATTTAAACGGGTCTCTAAACCCTATTGTAATCATCCATCTTTTAATCAACGAGTTATCTTTTCTCCTTGACGGCTCTCTCTCTAAGACAAGTTGTCGAGTTTCTTCTGGTGTTTAGTATCCAGGAACCTAAGGGTGTTTGCTTGGTGTGTTATATCCGAGTTATTCATCTAGGAGTATCAAGAGATCTTATCATCCCTCTTGTGTCACCAATCGATCCACAACCTTGAAGAACTTGAGTCTCTGATTCATTCTTGCAAGGATCTATCCATTCCCATCAACCAAAGAGCATCCTAGGGGCGCATCAGAGGCTAAAACCAAGTTAGATTTGCAAGTTACTGATTCTACAACTCAGTTTGGAACATCTCAATCCTATATATGGCGACCAGGTGAGCATGCTAAGGTAAGTGATCATGTTTTCAAGAGTTATTTTATCTATTACACAGATATAATGCACTTGTTTTTGTCAAAAGAGCCATGTGCAGATTACGATGAAGCTTGGAAGCATACAAGGAGAAAGAACAAGCACGTGGAAGACAAGCGGTTCAAGCCACCTTATTTGGATCAGGATATGAACCAAGACGTCACTGGCTTCATATTCATCAAAGAAGCACCACCAGATGCAGCACAGAAGCCAAAACCGAACAAAAACAAATTTGGGATAAGATTATTACTCTTTGATAAATTTTCATGTGCTAACTTGCTTTGTTTCCATGTATCAGGTTTGAGTAATGAATCAGGAACTAAATGGATCAATGCCTTCTACATATCCAAACCAGTCAGCAACAATGCCTATCAAAGAGGCTTGCAAGGTAAGTGTAATCTGATTTTAAACTTTGATGTTACTGACTTGGTCCCCTCTATTGCAGGTAAAACAGATTTGAGGACAAATCTTTTTGAAGAGGGAGGGGATGATGTGATCATGAAAAGCACCAAGGAATGTGATGTGATCATGGACCAGCTCAACAAGGAAGATGATGTATCCAGGAATGCACCAATGGACAAACAAGCTGATGAAGATGCCTTACCCATTCCAGAAGGTCCCATGACTCGTTCTACAATCAAGAAACTAAATGGAGCCATTGAAGGATTACTTAGACTCGTATGGAAACAAGAAGAAGGTCTTGGACAAAGCTTGATGATCCGAGATACCTTGATCACCTTTCAAGCTATCTCCTCATCTAGCTGAATTAGTACTTAGGCAAAGTACTTGTGTGTGCTCTTTTCCTTGCACTCGGTTTTGTCCCAAAGAGGTTTTACGGAGGAAGGTTTTTAACGAGGCCACAAGCTGCTTTACACATCTCCTACGTGCTAATCTTGGTCCAAGCCTAAAAGAAGACTCTATCTATTTATCTTATGTTTTGATTTTATTCTATAGTTTTTATGTCATGTTATTTTCGAAACCTAAGGAGCATGTTCCTTGGTTTCTCTATTTAAACCCTTGTTACCCTCATTCTAAAATAGGCAGTCTTTTTATCGAAAACCCTTTTCTCTCTTCTCTCTTGTCTTTGGACGAATCGAAGCTTTGTTGGTGTGTAATATCCAACAGCCTAAGGATCGAGTTCTAAGGTGTGTCATATCCGAAGAATTCAGTCTAGGAGTATCAAGGAGACTTTCCGTAGCTTCTTGTGTCACCATTCATCCCACACGCCTTGGAGGATTTGAGTCTTCTGATTCATTCTCGCGAGCATTATCCCTTGATCTCTCTTCCCAGACCCAGAGTCTTCCTAGGATCTCATTATGTGGTATCAGAGCAACTCTGGAAAGGAAGTACTCGATTTCTCACTAATTTTCGTTTTTGTCTTTTCATATTATGTTGTGTTTTGATCAGATCTGTGTTTCTGTTGTTGAAATCTATTAACTTTGAGTGTTTTGATCACGAATCTGCTGTTTTCTTTTCATATTCACTTTGATTTCGTGTTGATCTGTGTTCTGTGTCAAAATCTGATAGAAATAGGGTTCCTTGATCTTGTTTCTGATAAAAAAATTTCGGATTCTTGTTGCAGAAGTTATTGATTGCATACTGAAATCGTTTAAGGGTTGGGAGAAATCGTTCTCTTTCTGTATTGTTAAGTTGATCTATTCTGTTCTGATTAGTTCTGATTTGTTCCTGACATATCTTGAGTTCGAAATTGATCAGAGAAGAAAGAAGCATGGCTGAGAGTGATCAATGTTGAACAGAGGTCTTAATATGATAGAGGAAGGCTTATGAAAAGGAGAGGAAATGGTTTGGATCTGTCCGTACATGTCCATACAACTAGGCCGTACAGGCCGTACAAGTGGGTGAAGAAGTTTACCGCGGACAAGGAAAGTTACCCGGGTAAGAGTAACTCGACCCAGAGTTACTCTTACTAGTTACCAAGCGGATCAAACTTGACTGAGGCGTGTGTTTGACAGGCTGGCTCGTGCTGGAAGAGCTTCTGGTCAAGATGCCAAAGGAATCTCGCGTGTGAAGCTCTCAAGCCACAAGTTTGAATTAGGCGCGCCTAAGACCGGTTGACTCCACATGCTTGGCGAGAAAGCTTATCCTAAACCTTATCTTTTATCCGTTGTAAACCCTTGTTTCCTCTCCTATATATTTGTAACCTCTGTTCATTAATCAATAACACGAAATTTTCAGTGTCCTCTCTTAGTCTCTCTCAATGGTTTCTAGTCTTTCTCGTCGAGTCTCTTCTTCTTTAGTCTAAATCTCTCTCTCAGTCTCTTATTCTCGTCCTAATCTCTCAATCTCTATCAATCTTTCATGGTATCAGAGCCAGGTTCACTCAAATCTGGGTTCATTTGATCTGTTCTTGCTCAAAGTCTCAACCTTTCCGTTCATAAAGTCAAAGGTTCAACCTTTTTTCAAAATGGAGAGTATGAAGACTACTGTCATTCCGGTTACTCTCAAAGGTGGAAACTACCTTCTTTGGTCTCGTGTGGTGAAGACAGCCGTGGGAAGTAAGGGCCTTTGGAACCATGTTCTTGAAGACGAAGCTCCGAAGCTCATTACTCGTGAAGGCGACAAAGAAGTGGTGGTTTGTGATGAACTTAAGTAGATCCAAAAGGATAATATGGTGATGTCCATCCTCCAGAGCTCTCTGGATCCATCGATCTTGGAGGCATACTGCTACTGTGAGAAGGCTAAAGATCTATGGGAAACTCTACAAAAGGTGTATGGGAACATCTCAAACCTCACACGAGTGTTTGAGATCAAGAGGGTGTTGGATTTTCACCAGAGTATAAGGATCTGGGTTTGTGTGTGATGAACAAGCCTTTAAGGCAAGGATGAACTTGAAATGATGAAGAGAAAGGGTTCTGGTTTACTTGTGTGAACTTGAATCAGAATCAGAGATTAGGAGAGACTAAGAGAGATTAAGAGACTAAGAAAAGGGAAGATTTGAGAGGGATTCGATCCAAGAACACTACAAGCTTTATTATGAAGTGGAGAGGGGTTTTCCCCTTACTCCCTTAAATATTACAATCGACAGAGATCAGAATATATATAGAGAGAGAGAGCTACATTAGGGTTTACAAAATAATCAACAAAGCATGTGGAGTCAAAGGGAAGAGGCTCCTCGGTTTGAATTGTGTGGACAGAGCTCTCCACACGTTTTGGGACAGCCTGGAACCAGAGGAGCTTGCCTAAGGGAAGCTTGGCTGAGAATGAGCCAGCAAGGTCACTGAACCTATCCAGAGATCTGTCTAGGTCCATGCCCCTTCCTTTGGTGAGTGGATAACCTTTTGGATAAGGTTCTTCCTTTCTGTAAAGTGATCTGCTCTTCCTTTTGGCAGATGGTATATTCTCAGCATCTTTCTACATGCCTAAGCCTCCCTTGGATCCCAAGTTTTTGCTTCTCCACTCTAAACCTTCTTGAAGCTTGGTTCACAAGTCTTGTGCTTTCTTAGGGTTGTACGGCCACAAATCATCAAGCTGGTCCGTACAGATTTCACCTTAAGTTTGCACAAGACATAAAACTTCTTTTATGTTCAAATGGTCGAGGATATATGATTTGGGTTGAGTCTGGTCCGTACGGATCCGTACAGGCCGTACAATCCATACACCTCATCCTCAACTCGACCATTTGAACCCTTCTTCTCACCAAAGCTTCCTAAGGTCCTTCTTAATCATCCTCAATGTGTTCTAGA